>OX638373.1:8619293-8817472 GCA_951812925.1 Calliopum simillimum | reverse complement strand
ACGCCAATGCTTTTGACAGTGCAATGATTATTTTCAACACAGGTCTTGAAACAAATATTTCAGAGGCACAAATTGATGACTGCTACGTAAAGAAAATTACAAAAAGAAATGTAAGTGTAACACGTAAGTTTAATGGGAGCCTGGCACGCAGGCATAATGAGCACTCGGCTGAGCTCGCCGGAAAATTGTGGGTTTTTTCTTTAGCTCCCTTTACCGTGACATTTAAAAATTTATCGTGATATTTCAAAACGATTAAATCGTAACATAGACGGAGTAGTAATAGGTAGAAACGAAACACTTAACACTGGACAGACACTTAAAGCGGGGATGACATTTCTCCTAATCGATATAAAATTCAAATAAATTTACAATGCATGCTGTATTGCATTGCTAGCGACCCACTCCAATGACCTTATGGCCAACCATTGGTTTTCTGTGCTCCAAATGCGACAATTTTGCTTGTTCACATACCCGCCAAGATCAAAATGAGCTTCATCTGAAAAGATGATTTTTTTGGCAAAATCGGTATCTTCTGTAAGTCGATCGCAGGCCCACTTAGCCCAGCGTTGTTCAAGCGTATACACAACCATATTCGTTCAGCGGTAGGATAAAATTAATTATTTGTCAAATCAGACATGAGCTAAGTGTTACCATTCACAAAATAAGCACTAGTTGAAAAAAAAAAAACGTTACATGGCGGACCCTGTATTATTAAATATTTTAAATTTGTTTGTTGGAACTTAACTCCTCCATACGGACCACGGCCTGGAGTGCGCTAGTCCTCACCGGACGTGGCTCGCTCAAGGTTTCGTCATGTACAGATGTTCCATCCAACGGATCATCGGCTGACGATGCATCAAGAAGTTTGCAGCTTGCGTTGTGTGACACATTCACATCAGTGTCCGTTGCATCTGAAACGCTTGCACTGCCCCCACGCAAAGGCGAATTACTACCATTCGTTAATAAATTAGATTCGGCTAAATCAGTATTCTCTCTAACTGCTATCGGTTTGTCATTGCAGTCATGGTGAACCCTTAACTGATCTATATGCCGTTTAATGAGTCGCTCATTGTTTACGAGCGTGCAGGTATAATTACGTGGACCTAGACACTCTTTTACTGTTGCTTTTTGTCATTGGATTTTATTCGGATTAGTATAATCACGAGCTAATACTTTTTGCCCGTTTTTAAAATATATCTCTCGTTTTCCCGTGTAATTTTTTATCTGATTTTCTCTGTTGTCAATGATTTTCTCACGCGTAGTAAAATCTAATTTTTAGTTCACGATTAAACATTAATTTCGCAGGTGAATCACCAGTACTACAATGTTAAGAATTACTATAATCTAACAAAAACCGATGTAAAAATGTTACGACATTTTCCGGACAAAATCCTTTCAAATTCGCATAAATGGATTTTTTTACTGTCTTTACAAAATTTTCGGCTTGGCCGTTCGTCGAAGGATGTCCTGGTGCTGTGAAAATATGCTTTATCTTATTTTTTTCAGTGAAGGTACGAAATTCGTCCGACGTAAACTGACGCCCATTATCGCTGACAATGACGTCTACTAAACCATATCGGCTAAATGTTTCACGTAGCTTATTTACACGGTAAGTTGAAGTGATTATTTTCGTCAAAAATACTTCAACCCATTTCGAGTATGAATCGATGATAATGAATAAATATTGACCGCTGATGGGACCAGCAAAGTCAACATGGATACGACTCCACGGTTTCGTCGTTGGATTCCATGGAATAAGATTTCATTTTTCTGGACTCACTTGAGACAGTTGACAAGAATTACAACATTTGATCATGTCTTCGATTTCTTTGTCTAAACCTGGACACCATATGTAGGACCGTGCTAATGATTTAGTTTTCACGATACCTAAATGGGACCTGTGTAAATCAAATAAAATTTGTTTACGAAATTTGGACGGAATAATTGTTCTGTATCCCCATAAAATGCATCCATATTCGACCGATAACTCGCTACTATTATTTAAAAATGGTTTGAATTTATCAGCGATTAAATTTTCCACATTGTTTGGATAGCATCTAAAAGTTTAGATAAAATCGGATCATTTCTTGTAGCGAGTGCTATATTTTTATAATCGAGTTGCATGAAATCACTTTCTGTTATGAAATTTACATACTTTGCTTCTTCAGGTGTTTCAATAGATTCATTTTGTGGTAAACGCGATAGTGCGTTGGCGCTGTTTGTGACACCTTTGACATATTTCATTTGAAAGTTGAAGCCTGACAAAATGAAAGCCCAGCGTTGCATACGCGCAGCCGCCATTAATGGTAAACCTTTATTACTTCCAAAAATTGAAAGAAGTGGCTTGTGATCTGTCTCAATCACGAAATTATTACCAATTAAATCTTGTTGCAACTTGGTTACACTAAAAACAATAGCTAACGCTTCTTTTTGAATGGTACTATAATTGCAATCAGCTCTATTTAAAGACCGCGAAATAAATTCAATTGGTCGACGAGACCCCTCATGAAATTCATGTGACAAAATTCCAGCTACAGCTGTATTTGAAGCGTCGCACACTGGCGACATTTCTCAAAAGTGGTTGCAAAAATCAATTTTGATGTGGTGGAAATTTGCAAATCTAATGATGCAGTTTGATAAACAAATGATCAGTGCTTAAGGATGTAAAACTTTAATTCATTTGAAAAAATGGTTCGCTTTGTAGAGCTGGTCAAAGTCGATGGTTTTTTCGAGTTTGTAATTTTATTTATTTTTTTTTTTTTCAAGATGTTCTAATTTTTCTGCAACTTATGAAAGAAAAGTTAATTTTTGCTATATATGCTATAAGCGGTTTTTATACTATCAAATAACACTAAAAATAAATGATTTTTTTTTTTTAATGTCTGAGGTTTCTGTACTTTTCTGAAACACTATTTTTACCCTTTTTTTCAACTTCAAATTGAGTTTCAGAAAAATGTTCGCAAAAGATATCTTACGGACTGCTAAAACTAAATAGACTGAACAATTTTGAATACAATTTAAAAAAATTCAGCTGCGTCTACTTGCAGCCCTATGAGTTATAATGATTTTCATCAGGAAACCTGTGGCTCATGACGTCATTTTTCGAAAAGGCGTTGCAAAAATCAATTTCGAGTGGGTTCCTTTTACAAATCTAATAGTGCCATCAGATAAAGAAATAATAGGAGCTAAAGGATTTGAAAATTTAAACCCATTCGGGCAAGTGGTTTGTTTTTACAGCCTCTCAAAGTTGAGTAAATTTTCAAGTTAGCGAAAAAATTTAATTTTTGAGAAAAATGCTTCATATTTGGTACAAACCATTTCAAAACGATCAAGATTTTTTTTATGGCATCCGATTTGGCTATAAATTGGCATAAGCAATTGTTGCATAGTGGAAAAAATTACTACCAAATTTTTTTTCAAAATTTAAAAAAATGGCGGAGATATGGGACTTTGAAATTTTTAGGTTAGTTTTTTTTGAGAAGCTATAACTTCGGTTGCATTTATCCAATTTTCAATTTTATGGTGTTAAATTATTTGCCTTAAAACAGACTTTAAAACAAAAACTAGCAAACATTTGTTTTTTTTTTATATATATAGCTTACACTGAAAAAAAAAAATTTAAATTGAGTTTCCCAAAATACGTCCTTTTAAATATTTTTTATTTTTCTTGTAAAAAAAGCTACAAGTGTAACTTACCAGTCCTCCAAAAATTGGAGTGGGCCTCCCAGTGGTTCTCCAGAAAAACAATAAAATGTAGCTTTTGCAGCAATTTTTCAGTACAATTTTTTTGAATTTTAAGTTTTTAATTAAACGTTAATTTGAATTTGAAAAAAGTGCGTTGGTACTTATATTAGTACTAAACAAGCAAAAAAACAGTCAATAAACTATTTTCAGCATTTGAAAATTTTTTTTTAATAAAAATTTTAAATTAATAAAATGTACTGAAAAATTGGGGAAGATGCTACATTTTATTGTTTTTCTGGAGAACCACTGGCAGGCCCACTCCAATTTTTGGAGGACTGGTAAGTTACACTTGTAGCTTTTTTTACAAGAAAAATAAAAAATATTAAAAAGGACGTATTATGGGAAACTCAATTTAAATTTTTTTTTTTTCAGTGTAAACTATATATAGAAAAAAAAAAAAATGTTTACTAGTTTTTATTTTAAAGTCTGTTTTAAGACAAACCATTTAACACCATAAAATTGAAAATTGGATAAATGCAACCGAAGTTATAGCTTCTCAAAAAAAACTAACCTAAAAATTTCAAAGTCCCATATCTCCGCCATTTTTTTAAATTTTGAAAAAATATTTGGTAGTAATTTTTTCCACTATGCAACTATTGCTTATGCCAATTTATAGCCAAATCGGATTCCATGAACAAATTTCTTGATCGTTTACACATGGTTTGTACCATTTAGGTTGAATACTTTGGCAAATGTCTAAAGGAAAGCGATTTTTTCTTTCACTTAAAGCATTAGTGATCTTGTCTTATAAAACTGATTAGCAAAAATCTAAGTTTTTTTAATAGCTTTTATTTTTTAAGTTTTGGGTTGAGTTTAAAAAAAAACTTCGCTTTTTGTAAAGCTCAGCTTACTACACAACTAATTGGTGTTTATTTCTTAGCTTGTGCTCCAAAAACTGTATGGTTTTACTTACATTCCTTTGTGTAAGAGCAACTTTTATGGCGAAACCTATGGATGAAAAAGCAAATTTCACGAAGTTTTAAGTACAAAACTTTATATTTTTAAATTTTTTTTTTGTCGATTACAGCGCCATCTAGGATGAATAAGAAAAAATTTTGCAGATAAAATTTTCTTATTTTTTTTTACGTAGAATCCGAATCTGCAATAAAAATTGGGGGTTTTCATATAAAATTTTGATTTTTCCCCCGCCCCACCCCCGTCGGAGGGTGAGAGGGGGTCAAGAATCATATTGTTGAATAGATCTCTGAAAATTATTGGACACGTGTTTTTTGTTTTTTAGATTTAACATCCAAGTTCTGAAATATTTGACCGTTCCGGGATTTTCCTAACAATATGAATGTAATTTACAGAAAATCGGACTTCAACAAAACATTGCTTTTCACGGTGCTGTGACATAATCCCCACGGACATAATCCCCATTCACGATATGGGGATTATGTCCGCAAGTTATTCGGACATAATCCCAATTTTTTCAATGGGAATTATGTCCGCAATTGTTTCGGACATAGTCCCCAGGAAAAAACGGACATAGTTCCCATAACGATATTTTGTTATTGACAACAGAAGCAGCTCAGGATTTACAACTCCCAAAAATTCTAATACCGTTTCCGCGGCGGCCTTCAGCCGCTGATCAGTCTATAATATATCCAACACCTAGTTTGCTAGCCACAGTAATTTTACATAAGGCTCAGGATTTAAAACTCCCAAAAAGCCAACACCGGCTTCGCGGCGGCCTGCGGCCGCGAATCAGTCTATAATATATCCAACAACTAGTTTCCTAGCCACAGTAATTTTTCATAAGAGTAGGGGTAAGTGGGCGGCCTGCGGCCGCAGCTCAGGATTTAAAACTCCCAAAAATCCAACACTGGCCTCGCGGCGGCCTTCGGCCGCGGATCAGTCTATAACATCCAACACTATATAAATTTTTTAAATGGATTATTGCAAAAATTTTGTTCAATATTAATTAAAATTTTCGGACATAACCCCTATTTGCGGACATAACCCCCATGGCCAAAATGGGGATTATGTCCGGTAACCGCTTTTCACCCTGCAATGTTATCTAAATGAAATTTAGAATAGCAATAGCTATGAGAATTTTCTATTCACAACAGAAAACAGAATTAAAATATCTTAAATGGTTCAGAAGATATGATTTTTGCAACGAGAAATGCCAGATGTCGCCACTGTGCGTCGGTTGTCAAAATAATCGGTTTATTAGGATCAAAATGAACGATAGTGATATCAGATAAAATTTATTTTTTCATTATGTTGTATGCTTATTGACATGCTGATGACCATGAACATTTCACGCTTTTACGAAGCAGTTTATATAGAGGATTCATTTTATCCGCAAAATTTGGAATAAATTTGGAGTAAAAATTACACATTCCTATGAATGCTCTAACTTCGGACACATTTTTGGGTTTCGGCGCATTTAGTATGCTTTCCGTATTGTATCTATTTTTGCTTAACCCAAATTTATCAATATTGAATCCCAGATAAGTAATTTTTTCTTGAAAAAATTTGCATTTATCTGCATTCAAACGTAAACCATGCATTTGTAAACGACTTAAAACTGCTTTTAGGGTTTGAATATGTTTGGCAAAATTGGTGCCAGTGATGACAATATCATCCATAAAATTAATACAGTTAATATTTTTTAAAAGTTTTAATGGTCTTCAAAAATTGTACCTGTGGTTTTTACACCAAAAGGTAAGCGTTTCATTCGAAAACCCCCTAAATGAGTGCTCCATGTGCATAAGTCTTGAGATGCTTTATCTTAAATTAACTGATTGTATGAACCGGCTAAATCTAGTTTGGAGAACAACTCGCCTCCTTGAAGTGAAGCAAAAACCTCCTCGATTCGAGGTAATGGATATTTGTAATCAGCGAGATGCTTATTGATTGTGACTTTGTAGTCACCGCAAATTCGGATATCCCCATTTGGTTTTAAAATAGGTACCAGAGGTGTACCCCAGTCTGAATTTTCGACTAGCTCTAGCATGCCAATTTTGACTAAATTGTTTAATTGTGACTCTATTTTTGCTCTTCAAGCGATTGGAATAGGTCTTGGTTTGCAAAAAAACTGGACGAGTATTCTCATTTATGTCCAAATGAACAAAATTTCCTGTATAAGCATCTAACTCACTGTACGATTTTATCAATTTCATTTATTGTTGCACCTTTACGTGTGAGTTTGAAACCAAAGGTTTTAATAAAATCATCACCTAACAGAATTGGTCTATTCGCGCACTTTGTAACAATGACTCACACTTTTGAAGTCTGGTCTTCGCAATTAATACTAGCATTAAACTCACCAACGTTTGGAATTGGATGACCACCGCACAGTGGGCTAGAATTTTTTAAAATCGGCAAAATTATGGAAACCCCTTAACTCAAGTATTGAAAGACAATTTTTAAGTTTTTTGGCCTACTGAATTCCAATTTCATAAAAATTTGGAGAAAAAAATTTATGCCCGAAGGTAAAATTTTTTTTTTATTTTTCTACTAAGTTCATTTTTTAAATATGGATTTTTCTGGTTTTTGCCTCAAATCCTACAAACCAAGGAACGATAGCAGCTATTTGCGTATCTAGAACCTTAATTTTATTGATTAAAATTTATGTAAAAATGCATTAATAGAAAACAATTTTTTAATCCACATTGCATAAGATTTACGTAAACAAAATTTTTGGGGGGACAGTGCGGGAGCTAATTTATATTGATTTTGGGTCTCAATTGAATAGTTCTTTATCTGCAATACGCAAAACCCAGGGATCTCCAGGGTACATAACTATTATTGTCTTTTCTTTTAGGTTATAAGATTTTCACAGTTAAATTGAACGCACCTATTTGAGATCCATTTTCACATACAGTATGTCAAGAAATGCTTTTCACATTGAAAATTAATTCATATTTTCAACTTATGAAGCAAAAAAAAACCTACTTCTTACATTTCTGCCAAACTTTTTTTCATGAATAATAGTTGCTTACTATATTTAAAAAGGATTCGTGAAAAAAAATTTGCAAATTCAATTCAAAATAAAGAAAAAATCAACAAAAACAAATAGTACTAGATTTTTGTAGTGTCAAGAATTGCTTTACACAAATAAAAATAAATGTTTTTATATTAAATTTTTAGTATCTTCCTTGCTTAAGCCATCTTTGAATGACCACCATAAGCATCTTCCATACATTGTAGACGTTTTTACATAGAAGGAACCAACTTTTTCAGGTTGTAATTGCTCAGTCTTTTCCAATATTGTATTTTCAAAAGTAGTTCGGTATTTAGTTGTCTTTTAGCGACCTTTTTCTTTAAATACACCCACAAACTTTTGACAGGATTATTGTCGGGTCTTTGGACTAATGCATCCATCACTTTGTCACAGTTAAACTGAAGCCACATTCGCACCATAGTCCCAATTGCTTTTGATCATTACGGTGTTAGAATTTGAAATGGGGTTTTCAGTCCCTAATAAGCCCAAATTGTCATGTTTTTTACTGTGAAATGGTTACACATTCTTTCCACTTCATGGTTGCGTCTATAAAAAACAAGTTCCTACTCCTCTGCCACCTCCAAGTCATAATACTAAATTTTTCAATTTTAACAGTCGGAATAATGTTGCAGTTTTCTAACGATTATAACGCTTTTTGCCAAACTATAACCAGTCCATCATTATAATACGATGTCATATTCTAAGATAAAACGAGTATGATGAGGTCTTACAACGATGGACCTGCTATAGTGTGGGGAAAGGCAAAACATCGCAGCATTATTCCGACTGTGAAAAGCATTTCTTGACATACTGTACAATATTAAGAATGATGACAAATATTTTTTTACAAATGCCATCTACTTACCTTTATAATTATTGTCTTGTACGCCGTTTTAAAACTAACAGTGCGGCTTGGAATATATTTCACTTCGCGTGAACCGTTTACTTTCAAATAAATATTTAAAATGACAAACTTCTAACGAATGTACGCTCAAAAGTATGAATGTGACGATACCAATTTTTTGACACAGGATGTACAAATTCATGTACTTATAAATAAGTGACATAAAAATCAAAACTTCAAAACTATAGTTTTTGTATTTTGCCGATTTAAAAAAATTTTAGCCCAGGGTGCACCGTAATCCTTGTACAAATCAACCTTGCATGAAGCCAATAGCTCACGATCAAAACGCTTCTCGAACAAATCATCCGCGATAAAAGTACACGGAGATCCAGTGTCACACTTCGCACGAAGCAAAATTCCATTTATAGTCACCGACAAAACCGATGACTCAGTTGATCTAGTTCCACTTACATTGTACATTGCGAAACTACCTCTACTGCCATGTGCACTGTATGAAAGAGAATTATTATCAGTCAAATTTGGAAAAACATTTCCTACAGTTTTACTAAAATTGGTAGAAATTGATTTTTTATCGCTCTTGGAACGGCAAATACTAGCTAAATGTCCCTTTTTGCACATAAATTACAGGTTGCTTCCTTGTATTTGCATGCTGAAGATGCATGATTTTTTCAACCGCAATGTGAACACGTTGCTCTGCCTTTCTGTCGCTCACTGTTGTTGTTGTGGCTAACGTTGTATTTACCGCTACGACTTTTGCTGCCCTTGGAAAAATTCCCTGGTTTTCTCATGAAATTCACCGAATGGTCTTTTACGTTGTACTTGGTTTCCAAGATCATTGCCTTTTTCAGCGCGTCCGTTGACGATAGCTGGCTGTTTCTTCGCACAAACGATCGAAAATTTTTTCGTGACTTGCCAAGCCGGTCACAAATTTGTCACGTACGACTTCTTCTTAGGCTTTAAATCCACATGTTGAAGCTAATTTTTTTACTCTGGCGAACCATGTGCAAACTGACTCATTAATGTCTTTGGTTGTCGCGTAGAAATTGAAACGCTCCCGAAAAATTATGTTCGGTGGTGTGAAATGCGTTTTTAACAATGTGAGCAAATCTTCATACGTTTTTTCAGTTGGCTTTGCCGGATCACATAACGAACGTATTAAAGAATATGCATCGGCGTCAATTGACTTCAATAAAATTGATTTCTTTTTATTGCCGTCGTTGTTAGCTCCTTGATCAGCGTAATGGTCGTTCCAGCCAATCACAAAAATTAGTAGATGTGTTGTATTCTGCTATCAATGTACCTGTTTGCAGCACAGTAACCACACTTTTCTGCACGTCACCTGACGTTCCAGCAGCACCCTCCGTCTTTTTTTCTCCTAAGGTCATTTTATTAAGTATTATTTAATATGTTACTCAAATAAAATTCGGATGAATTTAGTTCCTCGTCGCCAATAAATTGTGGTGTATTACACTCAATATGAAAGTTATTTTCCTTGATAAAAAAGACGACCTTACCAATTTAACAGTTCGTACAAGAAGAACGCTTTATTTTATTAATTCATATGTCTAAGCGTACAGAATATTTTAAATGTCATTTGTAGTTCTGAATTATTCCGCTATGCGGCGATATAAAAGGTACTTTAATTTACTATTTAATGCGTACTCAACAATGATTGTTTTTCTGTTAAGACTGGATTCCTTTTTAATGAAGCTAAAAAACTAAAAATTGAGAAAAAATTTAAGTATCTTTGGATTAGCAACGGAAATATTTTATTGCGCAAAAAGGAGGGTGATCTCTCCATAGTTATTAGGGCTGTGCAACGAGCCGAACTAGTTCGATCAAACTCAAAACTCATGAGCTTTTCACACAATTTCAGTACCGAACTGAGTTCGTTTAGCTCAGCTCAACTCAGTTCGTGAGTTTTGAGCTGATCGTTTGATCGATCATCGAATTCGTTGTGAGCTGATCGTTTGTTTGTTGAGCTAGTAAGTTATGAGTTTTCTCGTTTGTTTGGTTACGTTCAGCGTGTTCGTTATGCGATGTATATGATTGCAATCAGCGTTGTAAGAATTGCGTAGAAATAATACTTAAGGTTTAATATTATACACGAATATAAAACAAATATTTTGCATAGTTGTTTTTTTGCTCTTAATTTGAAATTGTGAACTTAATAAAATTGAAAATAAAACTAATACGTTTTGACAAATGATTTTGAATGAAAAAGTTAATTTTTTTAGGGTTGCCACCTGTTTTTTGTAATAAAATCAAAATTTTCTATCAATAAATTGCTAAAATCATAATTTTCTCTCTATAAATTGACATCTTGGGTCCAAAACCGACGAAACAAAAATTTGGGGTTGCTATATTAGGGTCGAAAGACGTTTTTTTTGGAAAATTGCATTACTTTGTCAACTTTCTTTATTGATAGTTATAGAATCGACCCAAAAACCCATAGTAAATTTTTTGGGGCTGCCACCTGGTTTTTTTAATAACATCAAAATTTTCTTTCAATAAATTGCTAAAATCATCATTTTCTCTCTATAAATTGACATATTGGGTCCAAAAACGACGAAACAAAAATTTAGGGTTGCCATATAAGGGTTGCCATATCAGAGTTGCCAGACGTTTTTTTGGAAAATTGCATTTCTTTTTCAACTTCCTTGGGCGTTATTTCCTAACGGTAACTTTTTTGGGGTTGCCACCTCGTTTTTTTAATAAAATCAAAATTTTTTTTCAATAAATTGCTAAAATCATAATTGTTTTCTCTTTAAATTGACATCTTGGGTCCAAAAACAATAAAAAAAGTTAACAATTAAATGCAATTTTGCGAAAAAAAGGTCAGGCAACCTTAATATGGCAACCTTAAATTTTTCTTTCGTTATTTTTAGACCCAAGATGTCAATTTATAGAGAGCAAATGATGATTTTTGCAGTTTATTCCAAGAAAATTTTGATTTTATTAAAAAAACCAGGTGGCAACCCCAAAAAATTTACTATGGGTTTTTGGGTCGATTCTATAACTTTCAATAAAGAATATTGACAATGAAATGCAATTTTCCAAAAAAACGTCTGGCAACCCTAAATTTTTGTTTCGTCGTTTTTGAACCCAAGACGTCAATTTATAGAGAGAAAATGATGATTTAAGCAATTTATTGATAGAAAATTTTGATTTTATTAAAAGAAACAGGTGGCAACCCTAAAAAAATATGTTGGATTTTTTTAAAGTTTATCTAAGCGGTTAAAGGCTAAAATTAAATTTTTTTTTTTTTTTAATGTATGGTTTAAGCAAATTTTCAAAAAAAAAAAAAAAAAAAAACATGTGGCAATAATGAAAGTTGCTTCTGCTGTGTACAGCGAAGAGCCGAAGTTCAAACAAAAAACAACTATGCAAAATATTTGTTTAATATTCGTGTATAATATTAAACCTTAAACTTATCCCAATTCTTACACATTTTTTGCAACGCTGATTGCAACTTGCAATCATATTCAACGCATATCGAACACGCTGAACGTAACCAAACAAACGAGAAAACTCATAACTAACGAGCTCAACAAACAAACGATCAGCTCACAACGAATTCGCTGATTGATCAAACGATCAGCTCAAAACTCACGAACTTACGAACTGAGTTGAGCTGAGTTGAGCTGAGCTGATCGATCTTGTTCGTTGTGTATGGCGAAAACTCGAACAGGCTCGATCTGCTCATTGCACAGCCCTACTATTTTTCTTCGATATTTTCGAACCACTTCGAACTTTTATTGGCTGCATTCTAGAAGTCATACTTAGAAATAATTTAAAGCTTTTGATTGATTTTGCATTATATGACCATAAGTAGCAAACAAAAAAAATGGATTTTTTAGGATGAGAAACAAAAAAGAGTAACATTACTTCGTCAGATTTTTTTGGCCGAAATCGTAGACCGTCACCAATTTTGTAAATTTACTTTGTTATTTTTTTTTAATGAAATTTAGATGTTTATATTATGTAAATCTTTTTTTTTACCTTAAGGCCTAACCAAAATAGACGTGACCAGACGTAATCAACAGAACGCACTCGATACGTCCGTTTTGACATTTCGCCCAAAATGCTACGAATCGAAACAGGTCAACTTTTTACAAAAAATCAATCATTTTAATTTATTCATTATACAGTAGGTCAAAGCCAAACTCGTACACCAAAGAAACTATTTTTCAACGCCCCAAAACTAAGTACGCAAAAATAATTTAAGAAACTTGAAGTAAATTTTTAAGTAGGATATTTAAACCTTCAATTTCTACAAAAAGCCAAACTTGAAATTTTTCGTTATTTTTGAAAATAAATAAAAAGTTACAAAAATCAAGAATATTCAGTACCAAAGCCAAACTCGTACACCTTAACAAAATTATAATTTTTACATGAATTCTGTATGTAGTGTACATTCTTTTGTTTTTATTTGTCATAATTAGTCCTTTTGCCATCCTTTGAATTAGTTTTTCACAATAGCTCGGACAAATTTTTTCCCATTTTCAGTTCAGTTTTGAAGAAATATTGTGCTGGCGAACAAGATTTCAATAGCATTTATATCTGAACCCTGCGTCAGTGTTACGAATACATTGGGACAGTTATATTGAATCCATGATCTCATATTATAAGAAATATGTTTGAAATCGTTATCTTGGTAAAAGTACCTATCACTACTTTGACCAAGTTTATCCTTACATTGCAATAAATTTAATCTTAAAATGTTCAAAAACATCTTATGATCCTTACTACTATCAACAAAATGGAGTATTCCAGGCCTAGCTGCTGAAAAAAACCCCAAACCATTAGTGAACCACCATCATGTTTACATATTGTTCAAGGTTTTTCGAACAAGGTGCTTCATTTGGTTTTCTCCATATGTATGGTCTGCCGTCTGATCCAATCTTACTTTCATTCAAGAAGAGGACATTTTTCCAAAAGAATAAATCTTTATGGCAGTGAGTTTTAGCAAACAGCAATTGAGCCTCTTGATGCTTCTTCTTTATTAAATAAAAACATTAGATCAAATGTAAAACATGAAGGTGGTTCACTAATGGTTTGAAGCACTTTTTCAGCAGCTGGGCCTGGAATACTACATTTTGTTGATGGAAGTAAGGATCATCAGATTTATTTGAACATTTTAAGACTAAATTAACTGCGATGTTAGGATAAACTAAGTCAATGTAGTGATATGTATTTTTACCAAGATAACGATCTCAAACATATTCCTTATAATATGAGATCATGGATTCATTGTAACTGTCCCAATGTATTCGTAACACTGGCGCAGTGTCCAGATATAAATGCTTTTGAAATCTTGTGGAGTTATCTGGACGCAAAAGTTCGCCAGCACAATATTCCTTCAAAAACTGAACTGAAAAAGGTATTCATGGAAAATGGGAAAAATTTATCCGAGCTATTGTACTGAATATTCTTAAATAGGCTGTTGAAAAATGTACTTCAAGTTTCTTAAATAATTTTTGCGTACTTAGTTTCGGGGCATTGAAAAATAGTTTCTTTGGTGTACGAGTTTGGCTTTGACCTACTGTATATGAGGAGGTCCATAACTAAACGCAATAAATCCATCTTAACAATTTTTTAAAAACAGTTGTTGTGGTATAGAAGGGTTCTAGGGTCAGTACAAATCATAAATAAATTAATTTATCTGGCAATTAATTTTAAAGTTATTTAGATTACAAATTTGGAAATATAGCGTTTTGATCCGTCACATTGTAATTCTTACTTTTGGTGTTGAATAACGGTGAAACTATTGACCCTTGTTATGTTTTATGACAATATTTACATAGATTTTAATATGTAGAATTGAATTCAGTCAAAAAATTTAAAAACTTAAAAACTTAAAAAAAAATTATTTTTATTGTAGTTAGCATAGCAATGACATAAATAATTGACTTTTCACTAATATATCGAAGTCGTTTAATGTATAAATTTGGAAATGTGTCATTTTGGTCTGAACCATTATTTTTGGTATTGAATAAAAGTAAAATTATTGAAGCCTGGTGTGTTTTATAACAATGGCTGCATAGATTTCAATACGTAGAATTGTATTCAGTCGTAAAATCCAAAAATGGAATTATTGTGTTTTGTTATGGACCTCCTCATATTATTTATCAAAAATATTTTTGTTTTGCGGCCGTACAACTGTTATGACGAGTATTGAAGATTTGAAGTTCGATTCTTACGGAACAACACGTCTCGTCAAAATGTTTCGTTTACTTTCGATCAGTTACGTAAATTCTTTTTGGCTATCAACATTTGTTTACATACGTATACTCGAATTTTCTCGTTAGGGGCTGTTCATAAATTACGTCACACTTTTAGGGGAGTGGGGAGGTTTACAAATTTGTGACAAAGTGTGACAGAGAGAGTTCTGGGGGTCTTGGAAAGTGTGATGTCACTTAATTTAAATCGAAAAAATTTCGAAATTTTCAAGCATATTTTGTTTACAAAAAACAAACAAGATTGAGACAAAATAGTTGAGTTGTTGAAAATAGAATGTGAAGTAAATCAAAAAATTAAAAAAAAAAATCGTTCAATTAATTTTAAGGTATAAAAGGTTAGAGTGTGATGTCACAAGTAGGGGGGGGGTCAATCAAAATGTGACAGAGTGTGACTTGGGGGAGGTGTGGGTCCGAAAATCGTGATATTCGTGTGACTTGATTTATAAACAGTCCCTTATGTTTCGTCACGTCTATTTTGGTTAGCCCTTTAGCTGTCAAAACAGTGTTGCCATTAAGTTTCACTCAAAAAAGTACTTTTTTTGTTCAAAATTTAATACTTTTGATAATGAATAATGATTTTTTATTTTATTTGTTTCAGATTTTCCAGGCATGTGTTTCGCTTCAACACGTTGCGCTACTGTTGAACCGGGTAAAACATGGGATCTGACACCATTCTGTGGACGCTCAACTTGTGTAAAAAATGAAGAAAATCCCGCTAAGTAAGGTTTATAAAAATCAATAAAATACACATTGTAATGTTTAAAATTTTCAGATTACTAGAGTTGGTTGAAGACTGCGGACCATTACCTTTGGCAAATGATAAATGTAAATTGGATACGGAAAAAACGAATAAAACGGCGCCTTTCCCTTATTGTTGTCCAACGTTTACTTGTGAACCAGGTGTAAAACTTGAATACCCTGAAATTACAAAAGAAGAACCAAAAAAGAATTAATTTCAAAAGCAAAAAGAAATTTTTTTTTTTACAAAGGATTAAAAAAAACATTTTTGCTTATGAAGTATCATGATGTGCTTAAAGTATGAGAAGGGTTGGTCAAAATAGATCCATAAGCGATTGTCAGGCTGTGCATAATAGTCGAAATTTTCTTTTAAAAAACGGCCAATTAGGTTTTTTTAACTTTTCGAGCTCTACATATAAGGTACACCGATACCCACACATAAAATCGAAACATATGCATTTTTGGTTTTGGGTCCATTTTAAACAACCTTTCGCACGCTTAAAGCACACCGTGGTGTATAGAAAAAGTTTAAATAATGGAATTTTAAAAATGAGACCGTTAAATGCATACAATTGCTTATTAAAGAAGCTTGATAATACTTATTTCGAAATACTAAAACCATTTTTTTATTTTTATTTGTAATAAAGTTATATTTTAATATGCGCCTTTACGTACAATTTTTTGTTTTATTCTTACTGCAAAATAATGATAAATTCAGGGCATACATAAATCCAGATGAGTCGGGAGACACAGGCTTTGTAGTCCGAATTATACAATATCACCAATTGTCATATAATAGAGCCTTTGTAGTGAAACATTATTTTATCTTTTATTATTATTTATTGAAATCTTTTTGTTTCACGCTTTTATTATTTCTTGCGGATTTATTTTTTCCTCCACATGAAACAGAAATAAATTCCATTAATGCAAACTTTATGGTATTGAATAAATAAAAACACACAATTATTATATCACTTAATATAAAGATTTACAGAAAAAAAAAGTTAAGTTTAGGAACACAATTGCCAATCATTCTCTGTCTTTACATATACGTGAAGTCATCTCGTGCAATGGTTCTAGCTCTTTAGCAGATATTAATTCAAACTCATGAACAAAATAATAGAAGTGTTTGTAGCATGTATTCACATGAGCCTCCTGAAAGAGAAATATTTATATTATTAAAAGGATACTCAACAACATTTTTAAATTTATATGTTATTTTTTCGTTTCAAAACACTTGATTGGGTCACACCCAAAATAAAATAGTATTCAGTTAAACCGTTCACCATCTCTACGCCTGATTTTCTGTCAGGTAAATATAGCAAACAAGGGAGGGGACGAACGATTGGGCGTCGTGCCCCACATACGAAAACTATATGAAAAATAAAAAACACTTTAACCCTTTCAGGACCGTAAGGATTTGGGAGCTTATGCAACCATGTTAGCTATTTATAATGGTCTATTGGGCGTCCAGAAAACATATTTTAAAAAAAAAATTCAAAAAATTTTAACGGTTTTTCTGGAATTTTCTGGGACATATGTGTCCCTATGGTCGTTAAGGGAGACTTTTTCCCCATACATTATTATATGGGGAAAATATGCCCTTATTTCAAAGGGTGATAACTCGGAAAGTAAGGGTCCAATTGACAAAATTTTAGGGTATGGTTTGATAAGTGAGATTAGGGCTATTTGATGCCATCAAAAGAATTGAAATAAACCATCTCCTGGAACTACAGCGCAAGATTGAAAACAGCGCTTTCTCAGCTTCAAGCACGGATATCTCGAAATCCTGAAGTATATGAGCAATTCTGGCCTCAGATTTGAATTTAGTGTCAAAAAGTACGTTACAGTACATATGTCTACTAACAGGTTCATTAAATTTTTTTATTTTGATTGCCTGTGAATTTGGTAAAATAGTGTACAAAAGTGAGTTCAAAAGTCTCCCTTTACGACCATAGGGACACCGGTGTCCCATTTTGAATTTTATGATTTATCAATATACTAAACTTAAATAATGGTTCAATTAATGTATAAAACAACAATTTGTTTACATATCAACAATTATTTCACACTATAATATGATTAAAAACAATTAAATACCTATAAATTCTGCTGTAAAGTATAGCAATAGTTCACCACACAAACTGTCACATTGGAATGATCATACAAAAATAACGGTGCTTTTGATGGTGTTGCCAGATTTAATAGGAATGAAGGAAGCGTTTAGGAACTGATAAATGTCAAAATTACATATATCGGTATCTTACTTTTTTATATATAATTTATTTTTGTCTTGGGACACATATGTCCCTATAGTCATGGAATTACCTCATTGTACATAAAACGGTAATTCTTTATACATTTGAGTACACTAAATTGAACCTCTCTTGTTCGTGTACTTCGACAAGAGTGGTCCCTTAAGCTTGACTTCAGTTGCGATCTGGATTTGTATTGATTCGGACATTATTCAAATATAAATAAAATTTGATTACGACTATTAAATCGTCGTGTTTTATTTCGGATCGTTAGATTATTATTTAGATTGAAGTTTATAAATCACTTCACTAATAATATATCATTAGTGGCGCAGTCGGTTACGAACATAAATTTGACTCTTTTTAAAGCGAGAAAAAACAAAAAATAATAAAATAATAATAACTTAAAAGTGTACTTATTCTGTATAGACTTCAAGCATTTTACACAAATTTGTGCATTAAAAAGGAAAAGTGAGCATATTTAGTAAAAAATAAAAATTAAACTATATATTTATGCAAAATCGCAATTGTAAAATTCCTTTATACGATATTAACAAATTAACGGCAACACAACGTGTAAATAATAGCGGTAGCAGTGGTGAATAATTGCAACTAGTAGAAAAACAAGCAATTTCTAGCAACACTCATCTCTAACGGGAACACAGCGAATTGATTGTGGTTAATTTCAATCAAAGCGTACACTTGACAACAGACAAAACTGTTACCAGCCAAATAACAGTAAGCGCGGCACAGCAAAGTAATCTTCAACAGTGGTGAATTACTGCGAGAGAAACATCCAATCTAAGTACAGCAGTCACTACTACCTCCAAACTACAATAGACGAAATAATTATGGCTTCGCGTTCTTCAGTATTTGATTTATTAGCAGATGTGCAAGAGTTTAATGGCAAACCTGAAGAGCTTGATTTATTCATTACACATATTGAACAACTGAGAGCAATATGTATACGTATTGAGCAAGACCTATTAGGCCTTTTTGATCTAAGAGTACGAACGAAGGTAGTAGGTAAAGCGAACATTTCTCTTATAAACAGTGGTAACCCTTTTGAATGGGAACGTATAAAACAAAGTCTAAAAATTCATTTTGGTATTTCTGAGAGTATTGAATGCATTATAAATAAAATAAAAGTAGCCGAAATAAGGAATTCTATAAATGATTTTTATGAATATGTTTGTCAACAATTAACAAAACTTAACTTAAAATCTAATAATGAAAACAACAACTGGTATAACTGTGAAGCAAATGAAAATATGGTATTAAAAATTTTTATAAGTAAATTACCAAATGATCCAAAATTAATACTAAATGCGAGAAATCCTAATACATTGATTAAAGCTAAAGAAATTTTAATAGATACTGAATATTTTTATAAAGACTATAAAAGTTTTTCTCGAAAGCAATCTCAGTCATCTAACTTTCAAACTTCTTATAATAATAATACCAACCAAAACTCTTTTAACACAAACAATAGCTACAGTCACCAACAACGACAACAACCAACTCAACAATTAGGTAATGACAAAAAAAGTTCACAGACAAGACAAAATAAAGATACGCGACAGAACAACAATAACCAAAATAATTCATCTGTTTCGCGTCAAAATGCTCCTGATGATCAAATGGACGTAGATACCCTAAATTTTCAGTGTCCAACCTCAGAGCTCTTCCCTGCATAATTGTTGGCACTTCCTCAATGCCAATCAAACTTTTAATCGATTCAGGCGCAGCCACATCCCTTATAAGAAAAAATTTATTTCACGAATCATTTAAAACAAACATAGATTCGTCAATTAAATTAAAAACGATAAACTCTGTTGAATTAATTAACTCCAAAATAACTATACCACTTTTTAAAGAATTTAACTTGCCTAATATAAGAATAGAAATGCTAGAAGCAGACTTTTCTGCAGACTTTGACGGCATCATTGGATGCAATATATTAAAACCATTGAATGCTATAATTGATTTTGAAAAACAAGAGCTAGTTACAAAAAACGCAATATGTAAATTGGTATTCGAAAATAGTTCTGCCAAATTGACTTGCGAAGAAATAACTAATTTCAATAAACAAATCATCAATATCAATTTTCAAGAGCCTGATATCGAAAAACTTAACAAAGCTCTAATTTCTGATAATTTAAATACAGAGGAAATTGAAAAACTTACAGGCCTTATAAAAAAATTTAAGAAAGTTTTTTATATAGAAGGTAATAAGTTAACTTCTATCACCAAATACCAACATAAAATACCAACAATTAATAATATCCCATTATATTCAAAAACTTATCGATTTCCAGAGTGTCATCGAGAAGAAGTCGATAAACAAACTCAGGAAATGCTAGATTCCGGAATTATAGTCAGTTCCAACAGTCCGTATAATGCCCCTATCTGGGTAGTACCAAAAAAATTAGACAAGTCTAATGTCCAAAAATGGCGCGTAGTCGTTGATTATAGAAGGCTCAACGACGTTACTATTGAGGATAAATTTCCAATGCCCAACATTGATGATCTTCTGTCAAAATTAGGGAACTCTCAATATTTCACAACGCTAGATTTAGCTAAAGGGTTCCATCAAATCCCAATCCAAGTGGAAGACAGACACAAGACTGCCTTTTCTACTTCAACAGGCCATTACGAATTTACGCGAATGCCTTTTGGCTTAAAAAATGCGCCTGCTTCGTTTCAACGAATGATGAACGAAGTTCTTCATGATTATATAAATAATACATGTGTAGTATATCTTGATGATATCTTAATCTTCTCGACATCTCTTCATGAGCACATAGTATCTCTAACTAAGATATTTGAAAGATTATTAGAGTTTAATTTAAAGGTTCAAATAGATAAATGCCAATTTTTTAAAAAAGAGTCCGAATATTTAGGTCATATAATCTCTACAGAAGGTATAAAGCCAAACCCCGAAAAGGTTCAGCTTATAAAAAATATGGCCATACCGAAAACATTAAAACAAATTCGCTCTTTTCTCGGATTTACAGGTTTTTACCGCAAATTTATTAAAGATTATAGCCGCATTGCATTACCAATGACTAGCTATCTGAAAAGAGACTCTAAAATAGACGTCAATGATAAAAAATACATTGACTCTTTTAATAAATTAAAAGAGCTTATATGTTCAACACCTGTTCTAGTTTATCCCAATTTTGAAAAGACTTTCGTTTTAAATACAGATGCTAGTAATTCGGCGCTTGGCGCTGTTTTGCAACAAAATGGCCACCCTATAGCGTTCGCTTCAAGAACCCTAAATAAACACGAGCTCAATTATAGTACAATTGAAAAAGAGCTCTTAGGAATTGTATGGGCAACAAAGTATTTTAGACCGTATCTGTATGGAAGAAAATTTAGAATTTTGACTGACCATCGTCCATTAGTATGGCTTAATTCTCTTAAAGAACCTAATATGAAATTGCAGCGCTGGAAAATAAAGCTTAATGAATATAATTTTGATATCGATTACATAAAGGGCAGTTCAAATAATGTAGCTGATTTTTTGAGTCGTCTAGAGGTCAATATTTTAGAAGACGAATGCATTGAAGCACGTTCTGATCTAGCAACAGTTCAAAGCGCAAATAATAACCTTGATGATCATATATACATCACAGAATCACCAGTAAATATATTCAAATACCAAATTATAATTAATGAAGGAGTAAATAATAAATTTGTTAAAAAAATTCTATACAAAAAAAAGATACGTTTCATAATCACATTAAGAAGATATGAAGAAAACTTCATATTAGATGTTCTTCAATCCATTTTACCAATCAAAGGAACAACAGGTATCTATTGTGATAATTTTGATGTTTATAAACAGCTTCAAACTACTATAGTTAATTATTTTCCAAGAACTTCCGGCTCGCGATTTTTAAAAAGTTCAAAGCTTTTAGAAGATATTTTTGATAAAGCGCACCTTTTAGAAGTAATTTCAAAATATCACTCCGAAAAAAATCATAGAGGTATAGGCGAAACGTACGCGGAATTAAAAGATCTTATTTATTTTCCAAATTTAAAAATTGAAATTCAAAAATTTATTAATAATTGTATAATTTGCAATATGAGCAAATTTGATAGGCAACCAATTAAACCAAAATTGTGTGTAACGGAAACTCCTGAAAATTGCAATGAAATAATACATATTGACATTTGGTTTTTGAATAAAAATATGACTTTTTTAACATGTATAGACAAACTGACGAAACATGTTTCAATTCATACTCTATCAGATAGAAATTCCATTACAATTGTAGATATGCTAAAGGAAAGATTTTCTATTTTAGGCAAACCCAAAAAAATAGTAGCAGACAATGAGTTTAACACTGTGTACATCAGAGAATTTTTGACTGAGGAAGATGTTGATTACCATTTTACATCTCCGAATACACACACTGGAAATTCTGATATAGAGCGTTTTCATTTAACCCTAAATGAACACGTTCGAGTTTTTAAATTGGATCCAAAGAACAAAGACATTGACGACAAAACACTTGTTTTTAAGGCTGTTCAGATTTACAACGACACAATGCACTCTACTACAGAAAAGAAACCTAACGATCTTTTACATAACCAAATTGATAAGTCTGAGTGGAAAAACTTACACAAGTTAGTTCATGAAAAAAAAGAACTGAAGATACAAAAAATAAATGAAAGTAGAAAAGACTGTCAACAATTTGAAGAAAGAGAATTGGTTAAAAATCTTGGGTTTCAAAACTTGAAGCAAAAACCAAAATACATTATAAAAAACGTAAAAGAAAAGAAAGATACTTGCTTTGTGGATGACCAAGGTTGTAAAAGAGATAGGCAAATAATTAAAAGAAAATTTAAATTCCAAAATGCCATAGATAAAAACATAAATTTTGATCGGAAATTGACTGGAAGAAACAGACAAAACCAAAAATAGTTTACATATATAAGTACAATTATCTTGCAAATATATTTGTTAAATTTTTGAAATACTTTTTCATTTCTTTTTATATGTTTATAAATACACATTATTTAATTGTATGTATTGAAAATGAGGTTTTTTGTTTAAATTTTTATATTAAAAAAAAAAAAAAAAAAATTAAAATTATGTAAATAAGGTTTGTAAATTAGCAACAACATTCATGAAAAAATTCTAAATTATGCTTTAAAATCAAAATTATGTAATAAGATTTTGAAACTTTGATTTTTTTTTTTTTTTCTTGCAAAATTAGTATCATTCCCGGCGTAATGCATTGTCAAGCGGTGGGGGAGTCATGGAATTACCTCATTGTACATAAAACGGTAATTCTTTATACATTTGAGTACACTAAATTGAACCTCTCTTGTTCGTGTACTTCGACAAGAGTGGTCCCTTAAGCTTGACTTCAGTTGCGATCTGGATTTGTATTGATTCGGACATTATTCAAATATAAATAAAATTTGATTACGACTATTAAATCGTCGTGTTTTATTTCGGATCGTTAGATTATTATTTAGATTGAAGTTTATAAATCACTTCACTAATAATATATCATTAGTCTATGGTCCTGAAAGGGTTAAACGCTTTATATTCGCACCAATGGCAGATATCACTTCTAAACTTGATGTATGTACATGGTATCTACCAGGGATCAAAATACAGGGATCTTCTGCACACATTGCGATCGGGTCTACGTCCCGGAGAGACCCTCTCTTTGGGAGGCCAGAAATCGCAATCCCAACGACAACAAAAGGTTTGTACTTTGGAATTCAATTTATCCTTTTCATATATGGAGCAAGTTCTCCCGACCAACTTGCTCCGTATCCTACTAGTTAGAGCCGAAATCGAGCCGAATGCGGGACCCAGAAATTGGACCTGCCCTATATGCGGGAGGCAAGTTCGCAAAGGTCCGCGTCTGTCCGCTGTAATAGTTGCCTTAACTGGTGCCACTTTACACCCTGTTCCGGGCCGTCTAGTCTTCAAGGTTACACAGCTACCTGACTGGGTAGTTGCTTTACAACAATTAGCAGTCCCCCCGTCGAAGTTCCGCAATCTATACGAGTCCCCTTACCTGCACAAACCAGTTTGCGTACGTGTAGACGGCAAAAGTCAAGTTTGCACAGTTCAAAAGTGCGGCCTGTGCTTTCTTTGAATTTCTAAAGGTTTTTTTGTGCAAACTAAGCTTGCGCAGGCAAGTTGGAACGTGTGGACGGCGTACAGGCCGTGCCTTCAATAGCCTGATAGCTCTGTCATGAAAATTGTGCGTTTTTTCACTGATTTATTTTGGAAAACATACAAAAGAAAAAACAAATTTAAATGAAAATTAAATTTTTTCTAGACGTCATGTTGCTATGAAAATGAAGCATACTGAAAAATGCACAGACTTGCCTGTGTCGTGTGGACGCGATAAGAAAAGTATGCGC
Organism: Calliopum simillimum; assembly: GCA_951812925.1. Lineage (NCBI taxonomy): Eukaryota > Metazoa > Arthropoda > Insecta > Diptera > Lauxaniidae > Calliopum > Calliopum simillimum. The sequence continues at coordinate 8,793,271 of OX638373.1, read as the reverse complement.
AAACTAGGCTTGCGCAGGTAAGACTGTACGTGTGGACCGCCCTTAAAAGTTGATGAAGAAGTGACAGCATCATTAATGCTTGCCGGCTTGCCCGCTTGCCCGACGATATTCGTTCTCTTGTTATGGCTGTTGAAAATTCACATGCAAAGCTTACTGTGGACAATGTAAAAAATTTGTTATTGCAAGACGCAAAATTCAAAATCGAAGAATAAGTCGCATTACTGCATACAAATGCCATTATTGTAAGCAAAAAGGCCATTTCAATAAAAATTGTCCGAATAAAGTGAAGAAAAATAGCGGAAAAAAGCTACAAGAAACAAAAGTACTTCTCACTCGCTCTTTTCTTGCAACAAGAGACGGTTCACATAGTTGGTACGTTGATTCGGAATCGACGTCTCACATGGTCAATGATAACCAAATAATGCGTAATGTTGAAAATGTGAAGAGCAAAGAAATTGTTGCTAACAATGCAAAAGTTTCTATTGACAGTGTTGGTGACGTCGCTATGAAGCTAATAGTAGGAGAAACAAAAACAAATACGATCATTAAAAACGTAGAATGCATACCACAGTTATGTGCGAATTTATTGTCCGTACGTCAACTTGCAAAAAGAGGAAATAAATTGCTCTTCGATGGTGAGATTTGCACAATTTTTGACAGCGAATATAATTTCTTTGCAACCGCAAATTGCATTGTAAAACCAGAAAGGAATGAATTGGCGCTAGCAGTGACAGATAATTTCGAACTTTGGCATAGAAGGCTGGCACAAATTTGTGACGAAAATTTAAAACATGTAAAGTTTGCGCTGAAAAACAACAACAAATCACGCCTGTCCTGTGGGTGAATTTTTTTCCTGTTACTTATGGTTTAGGAAGTATGTCAATTTAAAAAGTTTTAAAACTTCGTGATATTCATTTGTTGTACTTTTTTTTAAATTGAGATAACTCTCGAACGACTAATCGCACAAAAAAAGTATATATATATTTGTTTGTACAAAATTATATTTCCTACAAACTATTCTCAGCTCTTTTTTTCGTAGGACCTATGGTTTAGGAGATATTTTTCACAAACTGTTCAAATTTTGAAAAACTAGTTTTTAAGGAAATCTCTGGAGCTGTTTTCGCTTGATAAAAAGTAACGGGATCTATTTTATTCACATTAACATGATCTACAAATAATATTTGATACAAATGTACGAAATAATTAGCTTTAAATTTTTTTACTTAAAAAAACTAAAACAAAATTGGCGAATTTTGTGTGAATTCCTTAAGTTTTGAATAAAAAATTTCTTTTGGTCTAGTTTTTATGAATTTTTTATTAGATTTGAAGACGTGAATGTTCGAAATTTTTACGTTTTTTTTTTTTTTTTTTGAGTAAAAAAATTTAACTATAATTATTTCGTATATGTATCAAATATTATTAGTAGATCATGTTAATGTGAATAAAATAGATCCCGTTACTTTTTATCAAGCGAAAACAGCTCCAGAGATTTCCTTAAAAACTAGTTTTTCAAAATTTGAACAGTTTGTGAAAAATATCTCCTAAACCATAGGTCCTACGAAAAAAAGAGCTGAGAATAGTTTGTAGGAAATATAATTTTGTACAAACAAATATATATATACTTTTTTTGTGCGATTAGTCGTTCGAGAGTTATCTCAATTTATAAAAAAGTACAACAAATGAATATCACGAAGTTTTAAAACTTTTTAAATTGACATACTTTCTTCTAAACCATGAGTAATAGGAAAAAAAATTTTTAAGGCTCTTTCGTAGTAAATCATTGAAGCTAAACAACTGTTTACTCAGCAAATATCAGTCGACCACTATTTTTTCGCAATTGCAGCCGTAAGCGAAATAATTGAAAAAAATTTATTTTCGCAACTTTTGACCTTGAATAACTTTTTTTGGGCATACGATTTTGCAATTTACTTTTCACACGGGTTTTTTTATGCATTAGTGAATACAATTCCCAAAAAAAAAATTCATTTGGAACTATTTTTCAGAATTATCCTTTTTCGCTTCGGCTAAAACAACATGGAAATCGTTCGTTAGCCGATCATTTTAGAAGTGCTCTAAGGATTTTGAAATTTTTTATTGAAAACATGTTGAAATACGATGTTTTACAGAATTCTTTAAAAAAAATGGGGTACTCGAAAATTGTATTCAAATCACCCACAGGACAGGCGTGCAAATGCATTACATGCATAAAAGGTAAACAAACGCGCAATTCTTTCAAAGACGTTGGTAATCGAGCTGTGAATATGTTGGATCTGGTGCATTCAGACGTAATGGGTCCAATAAAAACCAAATCGTTTTCTGGAGCGTGGTACCTGTTAACGTTTGTAGATGACTGCACGCGAAAAGTTTTTGTTATTCCTATTAAAAAGAAATCTGACGTTTTCAATGAATTTACGAAATTTAAAAATTTCGTTGAAAATCAGTGCAACGCCAAAATTCAAGTGCTTCGTACTGATAATGGGGCTGAATATGTGAACACGAAATTCACAAATTACATTGAAAGTTGCTGCATATTGCATCAGAAAACTGCGCCTTACACGCCTGATCGAAATGGCGTAGCTGAACGGCTGAACCGTACAATTATAGATCGCGTACGGTGCATGTTATTGGATGAAAAATTTTGGGCTGAAGCTGCTACGACAGCAGCATATCTTCTTAGTCGAATTCCGTGTAGGGGACATGATAAAAGTCCTGAAGAGTTGTGGACAAAAATTACACCAAATTTGAATAATCTTCGTGTTTTCGGGTGTAAAGCGATGGTTCACGTTCCTGATGAGAAGCGAAGTAAGCTGAATCCAAAATCGGTCGAATGTATTCTTTTTGGGTACAGTAATGAGTCGAAGGCATACAGGCTCTTTAACGCAAATACAAAGCGCATCATTATTAGCCGAGATGTAGTCTTCATCGAACATGAGTCAGGTAACACTAATTTATTCACTCATACTAATGAATTGCTATCACTTATAGTTGACATTGATGGAGAGCAGTCCGTTGCTGATTCAGGGCAGATTGAATCCAAATGTGAAACGTCAACTGAAGGCGCTAGAAATACTGAATCCATAGAAGAATCTGAGAACGTTGATGCTGATGACAACAACGAAGATATTAATGATGATGATGATGACGCAATCGAACAAGAAGAGCAGTTTCGGCGATCTGAGCGGTTAAAAAGCAAGCCTAAGCGATAGATTTTGTATCGGAAGATCCTGCAACTGTGAAGGAAGCTTTATCATCTGAGCAGTCCGAGGAGTGGAAAAAAGCGATGCAGGCGGAAATTAAATCACTTGCTGAGAATAACACTTGGGTGATAGCAGATTTGCCAGCAGGAAAGAAATCGATAAGTTCTAAATGGGTATTCAAAACAAAGTATGATGCAGGTGGCAATCTTATTCGCCGAAAAGCTAGACTGGTGACTCGTGGATTTAGTCAGCAACATGGAATAGACTACGACGAAACATTTGCACCCGTAGTTCGTTATAGTTCAATCCGTTTCTTGGTAGCCTTGGCGACAAAGCACAATTTAGTCATTCATCAGCTTGATGCAATAACAGCTTTTTTTAATGGCGACTTGAAGGAAGAAATTTTTATGAATCAACCTTAAGAATTTGATGATGGCACTGGCAGAATGTGTTTATTAAAAAAATCGATTTATGGGCTCAAACAATCCAGCAGAGTATGGGATGAGAAACTCAACACTGTTTTGACATCGTTTGGACTGAAGCGCAGCGATACTGATCAATGTGTGTACTATTGTGCTGAAAGCAGCAACATGTTATATGTTGCTATCTACGTCGATGATATTTTGGTGTTTGGGAGCGATATAATTTTGATCAATAATCTGAAAAGTGAGCTGTCGGTGCATTTCAAGATGAAAGACATGGGCGAAGCCAGTTCTATATTAGGAATTCGAATTGTACATGACTTGAAGAAAGGTGTAACGAAAATCGACCAGCAGCAGTACATCGAAGCTGTTTTGAGGCGTTTTTCAATGTTTGAATGTAGAGCTGCGACATCGGCCGGTAAACATCGATTTTTTGAACATCGATGTTTTATGAATTAACCATCGATGTTAAGGAAACATCGCCAGAAAAAGATCGATGTTTGGCAACATCGATTACTTTTATAATTCGTTGCAAACTCTGACGAAATGAATCAAATATGTCACAAATTTATTTTAGAACATGGTACAGTTAAAGTAAAAACATAGTTACTACATATTATAAATGGAAAAAATTGCTGCGGTCTTGAAGCATTGCATATTTCTGCATTAATTTAAATATTCCACTTCAATTTCAAATTATAGCGGCCATAACTTTTTAAATATTCTTATGTAACTAAATAAAAATTTTATTATTTTAATAAATAGCCCAGGAAAATTAGAATATTTCTTCAAAAAAATTCCAAGTGAACTTTTTTCACCAGAATTACATTTATTTATGCATGGCTAATAACACCGTTCGACACCAAAAAAAAAAACACATGAGAAAATCCAAAAAATTATTAAAGTAGACGTTAAAAAAAAATACCCGTGTCTCGTGGTTTTTCTCCAGCACGTCACATTTTTTGTTAATCGATTTGTGAAGTTTTTTAATCCACTGTACATGAAAAAACAAGAATAACGCATTCTTGTGTTAAATCGATGAATTTAACTGTATGATCCTTACGTCTGAGGTGTATCATGTGTTCAGTAAACTTATGCAGGATATTGCGGGGAATATTTTTGTATAAAATTTTAACTCTGTACAACCCCCACATGTGGGTCGCTTTTGCCTTTTTCTTAAAAAGGTACAAAAATGACACCTAAAACAAGGGAATATTGAGTCAGTATGTACCACAGAAATATTCGCTATACAATTTCACTAATAGTTGCTGAACACTAAAAAAGCAAAATTTCACCCCGAAAGCAAAAAAATCGTTAAAATCAGTAGGAACTTCTAACAATCAATATTTTCCAAATTTCACCCCACTGTAAAACTCTAAACCAACATTTTGGACAAAACTCGTTCTTACGAGATCATAATGAAATCACACAAAGATCATTTTCCTAGAACACATTAACCTATTATTTCCAGTTTTTATGGGTTTTTTTGACCACTTTTTATACAACTGAGCCACGATGGGTTAAAGCATTTTGCAAAAATATCCCACAAAAGACGAAAAATTCTTAAAACTTAAGGTAAGCGCGTCAGGCATGTAATTAATATGGAATGTGAAAAGTCCTAATTGATTTTAACGATTTTTTTGGTTTTGGGCTTAAATTTCGACCTTTAAGTGTTTAGAAACAAGTAGTGAAATTTAATAGCGAATATTTCTGTAGTACATACTGACTCAATATTCCCCTTTTTTAGGTGTCATTTGTGTACCTTTTTAAGAAAAGGGCAAAAATTACCGACATGTGGGGGTTGAACAGGGTTAAAATTTTATACAAAAATATTCCGCGCAATATACTGCATAAGTTTGCTGAACACATGATACACCTCAGATGTAAGGACAATATAAGTAGTTAATTCATCGATGCGGTATTTTTGCGGTATTCATGTACAGTGGATAAAAAAACTTCAACAATCGATTAAAAAAAATGTGACGTGGTGGAGAAAAATCACGAGACACGGGTATTTTTTTTTAACGTTTACTTTAAGAATTTTTTGGATTTTCTCATGTTTTTTACAAAAAGTTCGAAATTGTCGAACAGTGTAATCTGTAAAAAGTCCATTGAAGTCCATTGTGCGTATGAAAAGTTATTCAGGCTCAAAGGTCGCTAAAACCAGTTTTTTACAAATATCTCGCTAACGCAAACATTTACAGAAAAAAATTTTTAGATTCTGTATACCGTATTACATTTTTTTTAGAGCCACTCATGGTCCAAGAGATATTCTTCAAAAACCGATAAGGTTTCGAAAATACTGGTTTTCGAAGGATATCTCTGAAACGGTAAGTCATACGATAAAAAGCAACATCATCAATTTTGTAGAGAATTACATGTTCTATAAAAAATAAGCAATATGTGTACACATTGAAGTAACTGTTTAAAAGTTATTCAATAAAAACCAGTTTTTTGCCATTCTAAACGGTTACTTTAATGTGTACAGATATTGCTTATGTTTTATAGATCTCGTAATTCTCTACAAAATTGATGCTATTGCTTTATATCGTATGACTTACTGTTTCAGAGATATCCTTCAAAAACCAGTATTTTCGAAACCTTATCGGTTTTTGAAGAATATCTCTTGGACGATGAGTGGCTCCAAAAAAAATTTAATACAGTGTATACAGAATCCAATTATCTTTTGAAAGGTTTTTAATTTTTTTTTTTTTTGTACGACTCCTCGTTAAAGAGTATTCGCAATTTTAAAAGTAAGATATTTTAATATAAACTTATATGTAGCATTTACATATAAATACTGTGCACAACTTTTAAATTTGATTATCTTCTAAACTATAAGCTACACGAAAACATTTTTACATTTTTACATAGGAAATTTCCTGTATTACAAAACTGTGGAGAAACATTTTTCTGTAAATGTTTGCGTTAGCGAGATATTTGAAAAAAACTGGTTTTAGCTACCTTTGAGCCTGAATAACTTTTTATGCGCACAATGGACTTCAATGGACATTTTACACAATATTAACCATGCATAAATAAATATAATTACGGTGAAAAAAATTCACAAACTCTTTTTTCGTCTAATTTTCCTGGGCTGTAAAATACTTATGCACTTGTTTAAAATTATTTAAAACATTTTCAGTTTGAGAATTTTGAGAACATAACCTCTGTCTTTGAAATACTTTTCCGATCTGTCAAGAAACAAGTTATAGCCGTTTTGTAATTTAAAGTTATTGAGAAATCGAGAAAAAGGAGTCTTACTAGAAGTCGGTCAATTTTTAAGCTAGAAAAATGTTTAACACTTTCCGGACCGCTCCTGAACCACTGGAAAGTTTGTAGTTTTTTTTTTTTTGCAGATTCGAGCTTACCGATATCACATTTCTATTCAAATATGTCTTTAAAAATTAATTTTTATGGTTTCAAGCATGAAAAAAATTACACAGGCCCACAAAAAAAAAAGTACCATGCGCGAAAGATCAGACTGAACTTTATGTTTTCGGGGTCGCTGAATCCGAATATGGTGCCAGAATAGCAAAGTTGGTTCGCGTTTTTTCAGATATCAAGAAAAATGCTGAAAATTAGAGATTTTTCCTGGTTTCTGAAAAAACGCGAACCAACTTCGCTAATCTGACACTATATTCGGGTTCTGCGACCCCGAAAACATAAAGTCCCGGTGGTCTGATCTTTCGCGAAAGGTACTTTTTTTTTTGTGGGCCTGTGTAATTTTTTTCATGCTTGAAACCATAAAAATTAATTTTTAAAAACAAATTTGGATAGAAATGTGATATCGGTAAGCTCGAATCTTCAAAAAAAATACAAACTTTCCAGTGGTTCAGGAGCGGTCCGGAAAGGGTTAAACATTTTTCTAGCTTAAAAATTGACCGACTTTCGCCTGTGCACAGGACTACATAAAACAAAATTCCCTGCGCGAACGATCAGACGACCTGAACTTTATGTTTTCGGGGTCGCTGAGTCCGAATATGGTTTCAGAATAGCGGAGTTGGTTCGAGTTTTTTCACAAATCAGAAATAATTCTGAAAAAATCTCAAATTTCTCAGCATCATTGTTGATTTCTGAAAAAACGCGAGCCAACTTAGCTATTCTGGCACCATATTCGGACTCAGCGACCCCGAAAACATAAAGTTCAGGTGGTCTGATCTTTTGCGCAAGGTACTTTTTTTTTTGGGCCTGTGTTATGGGACACATATGTCCCGTTGGTCTTTAAAAGTAAAAAATAGGCGGAATTCTTTCTTGGGTGTCGTGGGGTATGCAAAGAACAAAATTGGTTCAAAATTTATCATGTATGATTTCTGTTTAGTTCCTTTCTTTAATTTACTTTAAATAAATCGATCTTGTCAGTATTTTATAAAAAAAAAGGGAAGAAAAAGAATTTAACGGAAAAATAAATTCCCTCCCAGTGTGCCAGACGGTTCAAGTCTTTTTTGGAATTCCTCCCGCAAACGGATCAGTATCGGATCCGTAACGGGTAAAAAAGCGAAGATATGAACCGCCTGGCACACTGAGCTAATTTTTACCTTTAAGGACCAATGGGACACGGGTGATTCATTTCATCTAAACACCTTGTAGGAAAATAAACTTGTGAAACAAAAAAGTGCTTGAATTTGTGAGGACTTGAAAGACTATTACACTTGCTACTTAGACGCTGAAAATTTGTTTAAAAAACACAATTTTTTTGGATTTGCGATGACCCTGTGAGGTCCTGAGAATATAAAGCTTAATTTTTTTGTATGGAAATCGGTGTTTTACTTTTATGATAAAAAAAAACACTTTTTAACAAAGATAAGGCTAAATGAGTCTTATCAAACTAAAGGCTGTAATATTTTAGACCAAAAATATCAAATAACTCCAAACTCGGGAAAACTGACTGGAATAACCCTAAACGGTAGATGCACACATGTGGCTAATCATTTATAAATACGATTCCCTATAAGCAGGTGGTTTTTTTTTGGCGCAACTCATCGTTCATGAGTTATGCCAATTCAAAAATCAAAAAATTTGTATGAAAACTCATAAGCCGCATATACGAGTATACGCTGCCAACTTTGCCAGTTTTCTAATTTAGATACCTCCTAAGCTATAACTCGTACGAAAACAATTTTATAAGCTCTAATATAATCTACCAATCTTTTTCTCCTATTTCCAAAAAACTGATTTGAGTCGCCAATTTTTTCCATTTTTATTAGTGAAAAATTTTTCATTACAATTAAAAGAATATTGAATATGCATTGTTTGAAGAAAATTTATGAAAACATCGAATAAAAACATCGACGCTAAAAATCGATTTTGCAAAAAAATCGAACTCTAAACAGTCGATGTTTTTGTAAAACATCGATGTTTCATCAACATCGATGTCGATGTCGCAGCTCTATTTGAATGTAATCCTATTGGGACACCACTCGATGTTAATCAGAAGCTTACAGCAGCGATGTCACCTACGAATGAGCTTGAGCAGCAAGCAATGGCAAAAGTTCCGTACATGCAAGCTATCGGATGTTTACTTTTTGCAGCACAGGTTACTCGACCTGACATTAGTTTTGCAGTTAATGTTCTCAGTCGATATAGTATCAATCCTGGGAAGGCACATTGGATAGCTGTCAAGCGTGTGATGAGGTATTTATTGGGTGTACAACTTAAAAACCGGAATTTTTTAGCGAAATTTGATGCTTTATTGTGGAAAAATGTTACAATATATTTTATTCAAAGTATTGTCCATTGGAAGCTACAATATTTCCCCATCTTTCAGGCAATTTATTAATTCCATCCCAAAAAAATTGCGCCGGCTTGGCGGCCAAAAATGAATCGAGCCAATTTTCGATATCTTGAACTTAAGTGAACCGTATTCCAGATAGGGCATTCTGCATCGATCGAAACAAATGGTAGTCAGATGGTGCAAGGTCTGGGCTATAAAGCGGGTGAGGCAAAATTTCCCATCCGTTGTTTTCCAGATAATTTTTGACTGGGGCAGCAATATGTGGCCGAGCGTTATCGTGGTGGAAAATGATTGACTCGTGTCTGGTCGCATACCTTGGCCGCTCTGCCTGGATTTTCTGCTTCAATCGGATCAATTGTTGACGATAGAGTTGAGCATTAATGGTTTGGCCACCTGGCAACAGCTCATAATGGATCACACCTAGCTGGTCCCACCAAATACAGAGCATTACCTTCGAAGCGTGAATAATTGGCTTCGGCTGTGATGGGCCGGCCTCACCTTTCTTGACATACGCTGTTTCGCGCTTGGGATTATCGTAATGGATCCACATCTCATCGCCAGTGACAAAACGATGCAAAAAACCCTTCCTTTTGTGGCGTTCAAGCAGCATTGTGGACATCAAAAATTGGCGTTCGACGTCCCTTGGCTTCAACTCGTATGGCACCCAATATCCCATCTTTTGAAAAATTCCCAAGGCTTTCAAACGTCTGGAAATTGTTGCTCGATCAACTTCCAATGGTTTTGCAAGTTCTTCTTGCGTTTGACATGAATCCTGATCGAGTAATGCCTCCAATTCTTCATCCTCAAACTTTTTCGGCTGACCAGGACGTTCTTTCCTTTCGACATCAAAATCACCACTTTTAAACCGTCGAAACCACTCACGACAGCTTGATTCAGCTGGAGCATAGTCCCCATAAACTTCTACAAGCAAACTATGACTTTCCGCAGCAGTTTTCCCAACAGAACCTCCCGCAAATGCTGTCTTTTTCTCCAATTTTCGAAGTAATTCATCGTGAAAAATAATAATGATGCACACAAGATAAAATTGTTTTGTTGACTGATTTTGACAGCTGTCAAATGTACCTTCAAAATGACATATATATAAAGTTCGAGCTTTCACGATATTTGGTAGTACGGACATCCACCGTCAAATTCCGGTTTTTAAGTTGTACACCCAATAAAAAGTTCTTGAAATAAAAATCTTGTTTATCGCAGGCAACCTTCTAACATAATGGGCTACTGTGATGCAGACTGGGCCGGCGACCTTGATGTGCGACGCTCAACTTCCGGCTATGTATTCAATTTTCAAGGTGGAGCGATCTCGTGGTGCACGAAGCAGCAGAAAACTGTTGCCCTATCAACCACTGAGGCCGAATTTATGTCGGTGGTCAACGCAACACAGGAGTTGATTTGGCTCAAGCGGATGGAGTCAGAGTTGGTTACTCTCAATACTCGTAAATGAATTTGTTTAGAATAGTATTCATTAGCCTAGTATCTAGTTTTTTGATAATTAAATTTTAAATGAATTTGTTAGTTTCTTTTGTTTATTAAATACTTATTCAAGGGAAGTGTTGTAAAAGAATAAATGTATTGAATAAATAGTATGGCAACACTAAGGATATGAATGTAAAAAGAATTGAAATAATAAATATTATCTCCTTTCTGTTTCTTGATTTCAAGCCGAATGGTTGTGCTTTTCTGTTGTCTCGGTTTTTACAATAGCCTGCTCCAAATTAAGTAAAAGAAACCATGTGCCATTGCACTCGCCGCCCCCATCTGGTCGCCGCATTTTATATAAAGTGATTTTCTTGTCCGCATATTACAAAAAAGATTTTTTTCGCCGCAATTTGAAAAAAAAAAAGATTTTCTTCGCCGCAACTTTCGGTTGGAAGATTTTCTTCGTAAGCACCGGCGATATATAGTCTCAAACATGTCATGATTTCGATTTTGATCAAATTAATTTCTAAAAGCTGAAAATTGTTATACAGATTGTATAATGCATATAAAAAACAATTTTGTCGGTCAGTCAGTTAAACGTTAGAACAAGATTGGTCAGCAGCCCCGTGAAAGGCAAAACGCTTATTTTACTCAAGAGGGAGGCATCTTACGACAAAAGTGTACATGGCATAAAATGCTTAGAATCGTTCAAGGAATACGTGTAAATTTTTAAATTTTTTTTTTTTTTTTTTCTGAAAATTTTTTAACGTCATAAATTTTTCAGAAAAAAAAAAAAAAAAATTCACACTTGTTCCTTGGATGATTCTAAGCATTGTGTGCCATGTGCACTTTTTTCGTAAGATGCCTCCCTCTTGAGAAAAAAATGTAATTTTTCAGAAAAAAAAAAAAAAATTCACACGTATTCCTTGAACGATTCTAAGCATTTTATGTCATGTACACTTGTTTCGTAAGATGCCTCCTTCGTGAGTAAAATAAGCGTTTTGCCTTTCACGGGGCTGCTGACCAATCTTGTTCTAACGTTTAACTGACTGACCGACAAAATTGTTTTTTATATTCATTATACAATCTGTATAACAATTTTCAGCCTTTAGAAATTAATTTGATCAAAATCGAAATCATGACATGTTTGAGACTATATATTGCCGGTGCTTACGAAGAAAATCTTCCAACCGAAAGTTGCGGCGAAGAAAATCTTCTTTTTTTTTTTCAAATTGCGGCGAAAAAAATCTTTTTTGTAATATGCGGACAAGAAAATCACTTTATATAAAATGCGGCGAAAAAAATCACTTTTTACAAAATACGGCGAAGAAAATCACTTTTTACAAAATGCGGCGAAGAAAATCTCTTTATTTAGTGAATACTTTTTCAACGAGCTACGAAAATAAACATTTCACTTAAAATCGCAGCGAATGAAGCGCAACGAGAATAAACTCAACTTGTCCCTTATGGGCTAAGTTTCCTGAAGTGTCGTAGTGCTCTGCCGCGCAGCATCATTTAACCAAATCACTCAATTTCTAACTCGCCGTACGAGTACCAAAACACACCTGGAAAAAATAACTAACTAATGGTTTTCTCAGCTTTTTGATGGTGGCCAGAGATGGGCAAAATTGTAACTTTTTGTTACTGATACTTTGTTACTTTTGTATCAAGTATCAAACATTTTTTTAGTTACTTGTTACTTTTGTATCAGTATCAAAAAAAAATTTTGTTACTTGTTACTTTTGTATCAGTATCAAAAAAAAATTTTGTTACTTGATACAAAAGTAACAAGTAACTAAAAAAATTTTTGATACTTGATACAAAAGTAACAAGTAACAAAAATGTATCAAGTTACAAAAGTAACTAGCTGTGCCCATCTCTGATGGTGGCATCAGATTTCCGAAATTTTCCATTTCACCCGGAAAATCACCACAAAACATTTAAACCTTTTTTTTTTTTTTTTTCAACTAAAACGACTTTGTATTCTTTATAATTTTATTACAATGTTATATTACTATAATCAATAATGTACGATATAATATTATATACTTTTTTTTAAATATTTTTTAACTTTTGAAATTATAATTTCTAAATTATAAAAATATTTGTTTTTAGTCGTAACAAATAGTTTTGTTGATTACTATAAGAAAATTGTAAAATTTCGTTATTTTTAATCACTTTAGAGATATATTATCATGTTATGATATTTGTTTATAAAATATCAGCTTATTGATTACCATAGGAAATAATAAAAATGAAATTATATATATAAATAATTTTAAGAATTTTTTAAGTGTGTTACTTAATGACATTTTATATTGAAAATTTTCTATATAAATAATTATTATGAAATTATTTTGAAGAAATAATTTTTTTCAGAAAAATTTTTCCTATTCCTTTTTTCGAAAAAATTTGCATTACTAATCGAAAGAGATTTTCTTCGCCGCATTTTGTAAAAAGTGATTTTCTTCGCCGCATTTTGTAATAAGTTATTTTCTTCTGCGCATTTTGTAAAAAGTGATTTTCTTGTCCGCATTCGCACAAAAAAGAAATTTTTTGCCGCAGTTTGAAAAAAAGGATTTTCTTGTCCGCATTTAAAGAAGAGATAGTCTTCGTAAGCACCGGCGATATCAGCCGCTAGTTCTACAGTTCGCTTGACTGACCGACAGTTTATTGGTGTACACAATTACTATAACCAACTTTAACAAAACTAGCTTTAAGAAACGCAAAGTTGTTTTTAAGCGCTGGCTCTTAGACTAAAATAAATAAAATTCGAAGTTGCAATATGTCAGAATACGTACAAAATCTATGTGCAAAATATTGACAAAAACTTGATAAAAATAACTGAGCCCTTTCTGGCGTTAAAGTAAAATGCTACAATAATTAACGACAAATTTATGAGTTGTTTGGATGAGATTTTGATCCGATATAATTAAAATTACAATACAACGAATTGATAAGAATATAGCAGTAAAATTCGAAAACCATTTCAGCTTTATCATCAAAACACTCACTAAAAAGCAAACTATTGTGAAATAATGATTCTATTGAGCTGTATTCATATCAGTAGGCCACATTCGACCGATTGTGAACGATCTATAAGCGCAAATAATAGAATTAAAACTCCGCTCCGAAATCGAATTTTGCTAGAAACTGAAGTAAAATACTTATATATTTACTTCAACATGCCAAGCTTAGAAAACTGGAATCCAAGATGAGCAATCCAATTATGGGTGAATGATAAAGGCTGTAGCGACCGCTCAAATATTTATGAGCAAAAACCAACACACGCTTTATATTTAAGAGGAACTTTTGAAGCAGCCTCTGGAAAAGGTGATGATTGCAATGCCAAGGAATGTTGCAATAAAAAGTTTTAAAACATACATTTAAACAATATATTACAGCGTCGAAAACTCAATTTAAATCAATTTTTATGTAACCTCAATTTTTATTGCATATGTGGGTTCTCAAAGGATTTTTCACTTCATATCACCAGTCACTGTCATTTTCAAATGGTCATAACTTTTTAAGGAGAAATCATACAAGACCAGTTCATAGCCTTTTTTGGAGACGAAAAATAGTACTTAGTGTCGCAATTAGTAGAAAAGAGCAACAAAATTTCGTGCGTCCTCTATATAACCTCAAAAATCGTGTTCTTGAATTTTGAGGTTAGAATATCTCAAAGACCGTACATAGAAAATACTATTTTTGCTTTAATTTGTTGTTTTTTTTTTTTTTTTTGAATGGACCGTTTTTCGAATTCTTTTTAAAAAATGGTAAACAAACAATTTCAAACAGTTTTATTTAGTAATTTTTGCTCAAAAAAAAAAAAAGGAATGGTAAGATTCTCAAAATATCTCTTTTTTGAGATTTATGATGTATGTAGGCTTTTGGTTGTATTTTGATTTGAGTTGATTTGAATCTAAAGAACATTTACAAATGAATTTACAACCAAAAGCCTGCATACATCATAAATCTGAAAAAAGAGAGATTTTGAGAAACATAAACAACGAAAATGATTGCAAGTGAAGGAGATCGGGGAAAATACTTTTATTTATAAATAGCTATGTTAGCAATAAAACCGATAAAAGTAGAAGCTCAAAAGACCTTCTCGGCAGCGGGCTATATTTGTAGCTCCAAAAGAAGTCGACTAGCAGATGACACAATTAACACCATTTTATTTCCTACAATTCTTTTTTCAAAAACAAAATGTGTTTTTCATATTCAGTAAATTACTAATTCGTGCGATCTCATTTAATTTAAATTTATTTAATTAGATTTAGTATAGTACGCTCATATTGCAAGATATCATTAATAATAGTTGCTTTGATTCTAGTTCAGAAATCTGAATTTGACCGCCTATCTCATTATCACTAAGTACGTACACTGCGAGTCACTTGAATAAGGCCAGAAATTTTTTGTTTGATTTTTCCCTAGCTTAGCTCATGTTGACATTTTCGGCATTATTTCTGCTTTGAGTTCGGTCAGTGTATCAGTTACGAATCGATCGATGCATCTATACTATTTATATAAAATTGCTTATATGAAAACCCTATGTAACGATTTGGTGCAAAATATACCGAACCGATTTTAATAATTTTTTTTTTTAAAACGTTCTACGGGTAAAAAGGAACGGGAATGTATACTTATTTTTTTGGTTTTTATAATATAAACCTTTTTTTTTTAGTATGAAGTTGTTGAAAAAAAAAATTCAATGCTTGCATAAAAATGATCGTTTGCATTTCAGTCGCTATAGCTTGCTGCGCCATGTGTAATGTGCTGTTGTTGTCTTTTCCGTCTCTTTCATTTATTGTTTTTTTTTTATTCTTGATGTTGTGTTGTTGATGAGAGCAAAAATGAGAGTGATTTCGTCAGTGATACCAACTCAATATATTCAATATTTTTGGACTTTTAACTATTGTATCGTATCGATAAAACTTGTTATCGATACGAGGTGTCATAATTAGCTTTTTTCTCTATTACTTTGAGAAACGAACAGAAAAGTTGTTGCTGTTGAGTTATTGGAAAGAGTAGACGCCTGAAATATGGCAGTTTTGGAATGTTTAAAAAAGTAAAGGAAAGCAAATTGTAAAACTGTGTAAATTCTCATTTAAATAGTGAACCAATAAATTATGGGTTTTTATGCCAAAGGCTTTTCCCATCAAAAAAAGGTTTCTGTGTTTATTATTATTTCTAAAAGGTACTAAGGAGGTAAAGTATACGAAACATTATGGTCCACGTCGAGCCACATGAAATGGAGCCTATGGATAGCAGTTCGGAAAGAATTTGTTTTGGTTTTCATGGAAAGGTATATTTTTGTTTTTAAAACAACATAAAATTTTTTAAATAAACGGAAAGAGGGGAAAATTTGTTCAATCCCAGTGTGCCACACGGTTCAAATCTTCGCTTTTTTACCCGTTACGGATCCGTTACTGATCCGTTGGCGGGAGAGATTCCCAAAAAAAAAACGAGTCGTTTATTTTTTTGGAATTTCTCCCGCAAACGGATCAGTAACGGATCCGTAACGGGTAAAAAAGCGAAGATATGAACCGTCTGGCACACTGGGATAATTTGGAACATATTTTTCTATGAAAAGATTTGGAAAGTGGAAAGATTTGTTTTAGAAATTTGAAGAACATATACATAATTCTATGGAAAGTGGAAAAATTTGCTCTAGAGATTGGAAAAACAGATACATAATTAATTGGAAAATGGAAAGTTACATCAGCCATTTCGCAAAATTGTGAAATTCATATTTGTATGTTCCAGTCGTTGCAAGTTTTTAATTTAATGATATCGTAGCGAAGGACAGAAAGAGTACAGTATACAGGATCAATAAACAAATCAGTCGTCGCAAGATTTCCATTTAATGCTATGGTAGCAAAAGAGAAAAAGAAAAATATAACGAATGCCTCTCACGCGTATTCAATGAGCAAATTTTTTGCGTGCTTTAAATTTAATGCTATGGCAGCAGAAGGCGGAAAGAGAAAAGTATACAGGAATGGCTCTCTTACGCATTCTCAATATACAAAGCGATGTTTGCTTTCAACCCTTATTGCGAATGCTGGAATGGAGAGAATGGAAATGTGGTATGCTTACATACGCACAACGATCGTGTGTTAAATCGTGTTTCAACCGTATTGAGTGACGTTTATTCGTCAAAGAATCAACACGAAAGCAAACGCAAATAAATAAAAATTGAAGCTTTAAATGTAGAGAATGATGGATAATATAACAAAATAAAAAAGGAAAGAAAAAACAGCAAACAACGGACGTGAAGAAAGCAAGAATTAGGAAAGAATGAAATAAATATTGAAAATATGGAAAGAAAAAATAGAAATAAGGACAGATGTAGGAATAAGGAAGGTGCTGCGCAGCAAGCGACTGCTGCAAAAAATTCACAGCAAGCAACGGCTGCAGAGAAAAACAGGCGAGAAAAGAGAAGTGTCTTTGTGTGTGCGTTCAATATATATCTCTAAGGAATTGGGAGAGTTTTAAAAATTAAAATATTTTTTGGTAGGAATAGTGGAAAGAGCAAAGAAAAAAGGAAAGAATATTTGAAAGTTAGAAACATAAAATGCACTGGAAATTATGCTCATTTTGTGAAAAGGGAAAGAAAATCAAGCGAAAGAAAAGTTGCACAACAAGCAACAGCTGCAAAAAATCTACGCAGCAGACAACGAACGCTGAGGAAAGCAGGTATGCGGAGATGCTGACGTGTTTTACTGCGTTTATTAATAGTGTTTTTAAGGAATTAGGAAAGTTTAAAATTCTGATTAAAAGAGGTAAAATATTAAAGAATTGATTAAAGTGAGTGGAAAGTAAGGATATAGAGTGCAATAAAAATTATGCACGCATGTTATGAAAAAGGAAAGAAAAAAAATTAAATTAATATTAGAAATATAAAGTGCACTGAAAACTATGCTCATTTAGTGGAAAGAGGAAAGAATAAAGAAAAAAAATATTGGAAAATCAGAAATATAAAGTATAAAGTAATATGCATGTATGTAGTGGAAAAGGAAAGAACATAAAATAAAGAAACAGAAACACAGAAAGTGTTGTAAAGGGAAAGAACAAAAACAAACAACAAAAAGCAAACACACAAAGTGAAATTGGAAAGGGAAATGAATTGACGAAGCAAAACGGAATTTTTTTATATGGAAGGAGATTTTTGCTGACGTTTTCAATTGCAGGATTTTTATTTTCCAAAATGAGGTAGTACTTATCATAAAGGATAGAGGATAGATGGAACTTACATGCATTCATAATCAAATTAATAATAAAAAAACGAGTGAATTAAATAAGTTACTGTGCGTCTCATGTGCTTGTCGTCTCTTTGGTGTTGTCAAGGTGAAGGGACGCCTTCGCATATTGGTGGCATCGGGGGAGGTCGGGTGCATGTTAATGTGCAGTGACATGATAAAATAAACAAAAGAAACTGACAATTTTCGTAGTGCGAACGAATTGACAGTTTCAAATTTTGCGGTGCGTGCAAAATTTTATAACAAAAACAAAATTATTAAATAAAAAATACAATAACAAAAATAAAGAACTTGAAATTTTGTGATGCGTACGAAATGATAGTTCTAGATTTCGTAGTGCGTGCGAAGTAATATTTTGCGGTGCATGCAAAATATAAGGAAAGGCCGGCGGAAAGCTTATGTGAGGCCCAGGGTGGTAAGCATAAGGGATAGATGAAATATGGAAAGTTATGCACATGGAAAGATATGCGAGGCCCAAGAGTGGTAAGCATAAAAAACTTGATTAAGGAAAGTTACGCACACGGAAAGATATGCGAGGCCCAATAGTGGTAAGCATAGAAAACTTGATTAAGGAAAGTTACGCATATGGAAAGTTATGTGAGGCCCAATAGTGGTAAGCATAAAAAACTTGATTAAGGAAAGTTACGCACACGGAAAGATATGCGAGGCCCAATAGTGGTAAGCATAGAAAACTTGATTAAGGAAAGTTACGCATATGGAAAGTTATGTGAGGCCCAATAGTGGTAAGCATAAAAAACTTGATTAAGGAAAGTCACGCACACGGAAAGATATGCGAGACCCAATAGTGGTAAGCATAGAAAACTTGATTAAGGAAAGTTATGTGAAGCCCAAGAGTGGTAAGCATACAAAATTGGATTAGGGAAAGTTACGCATATGGAAAGTTATGTGAAGCCCAAGGGTGGTAAGCATAAAAAATTGGATTAGGGAAAGTTACGCATATGGAAAGTTATGTGAGGCCCAAGAGCGGTAAGCATAAAATTTTGGATTAGAGAAAATTACGCTCATAGAGAGTTATGTGAGGCTCAAGAGTGGTAATCATAAAATACTGGAATAGTTAAAGTTACGCATACAGGAAGATATGTGAGGCCAACGAGTGGTAAAGATAAAATACTAAATCAATGGAAATTAAAATTTTATTATGCACTTGGAAAGCCTATGTCAGGCCGATGGTGGTAAGCATAGAGGATAAGATTTTTAAATTTTAAATTATATAACGCATAAAGAAAGTCTATGTGAGGCCCATGGTGGTGAGCATAGTGGATTAGATTTTGAAGTTGAAATTATATTGTGCATACGGATAGCCTATGTGAGACACATGAGTGGTACATAGGGGATAAGTTAAATTAAAGATTATTATGAACAAGGAAAGCTATGTTAAGCCGAACTGCTGTAAGCATATGTGCATACTTTGACAGAAAAAGTTGAAATCATTGAATTGTTGAAATCATATGGAAAAGCTAAGGAAAGTTAATTAAAATGGAAAGGCGATAAAATGTTTTCAAGTTTAGAAATCAATGAACGGCTTATGAGTAACCCTAATTGGATGCAAATTATTTGGAATGAAATATTTATTTTTCGTTATTTTAATCGTTTGGTCATCTGTATCACATCGACGCATGGAAATAAGCGGAAAGCCTGTAGAAAGAATGTTCAAGTTTGTATACGGTAAGGAGTTTAAGCTATCGGGATGCACTAGCTCTAAAGTATGATTGAAAAGTTTAAAAGCTGATTGGAACAAGCACTGGGAAAGATATGACCAACTTTTTTTTGAAACTGATTTAGCACCAGGAGAAGTTAAGAAACCGTGAATATTATTTTGGAAAGAATATATTTTGAGATATAAGCAACACTATTATTGAAGATTAAGGAACTGTTTCCAGAAGAAAGGATAGACAAGCAGAGGAACTACAAAATATTATACAACTATCGGAAGTGCAGTGAAGGAAGAAAATATAAAGAAAGTCGGCAAAAAGCGACTTCAAAATTAAGCACCAGCGCACCAATAAGAAAGTTTCCATTATGAATTATGCTGCGAGTCACTATCAAAAGCGGTTGCTACGTTGCTGGCACCCGGGGATAAGAAAAAAGTGAAAGCCGTTATTTCGTTTGGAAAGATTAAATTTTTTGAATAATAAGATAAAAGTATTAGAGGAAAGGTATAATTTTTAGCGAGAAAGATAAAGGTAGTAAGGGAAAGAAAAAATACTTCAGAGATTAAATAAGTTGAAAATGGAAAATTTATAGAGGAAAGTAAAAATTATTTTGAATTATCTCTTTATGGAGAATAAGGAAGTTTTTTATATTCACCAATTATGAAATGAATAGCATTGCAGGCCAGTAGGGGCAATTTTGGATACTGAAGCACAAATTTATATTTTTTTCGTATGGTTTGCATCAACAAACGAAATGGAAAGTAAAGTAATGGAAAGAAAAGCAAATCGGAAAAGGAGAGAGAAAAATTATGGAAAAATGGTGCGGAAAGATGAAATGTTAACAGAAATACACAAGAAAAGAAAGACTAATGATAAACTATCTGGAGATGAGCTTGGAAATGTGTTTTTATTAAACCAGCGAAGCAGTTGGAAGGAAAAGAGAACAATATATTTTGGAAAGAAATTAAAAATTAATAAAAACAAAAGATGCTTAGAATTCCGCTGTCATGTTGGATTTATCTTGGAAAGATTTGTATTTTGGCTAGTTTTTTTACCGAGGGCATTATTTAGATTCTTAAATTTACCGGAAGGAAAGATTAGCTTTTAAATCAAATTGCTCGGAGAGATAGTCAAAAGCAGAAATTGTTGAAAACGTTTCATACAGAATTATTGGATTGTCCGGAAATATTATTGTATAGATAGGAAAGATGACTTTCTAGCTATAATGGAAAGTGTTAGTAATATGGATAGATAGTAAGAAATAGATCACTTTATGATGGTTTCTAGAAAGAATATCGGAAAGAACAAGAGATTAAAGGAAAGATATATCATGGAATTTGTGAATAAATTAATAAAGATCACATTAAATTAGATACCAGGAAGGCGAAGGAAAGAAAACATGCTTTTATGCTGTAAAATTTTGGATATTTTTAGATTAGAGTTGTCGGACAGATAGAGGAATATTTTTAGATGACGTTCAACTAGTACGAAAGAAGCTTCAGTGGAAATTTTGAAGCGAAGATTAAATTAATTCACTGTGAGAATGCTGGTCAATAGTTTTTGCGATGGAAAGGGACACTTAATAAAGTTGCCTGCAGCTACTAAAATTTATTTGGAATGACTAATGTATGTTTGTGCATGATGCAGAAAGTAAAGCTGTCGATATGGTAAGATATAGTAATATCCTAAATAGCGCCGGAAGTCGAATAGCAGAAAACTCATTTTGGAAAGATTTTCCGCGAATGTGAGTTCAATGGTGTTTTCGGGGGAGGATGAGGCAACAGTAAAAGCATCGTTGTTAGGCCTAAAGTGGCTAATAGAAGAGGAACAGTTTACTCTTAGTAAAACACCAGAACTCACAGGAAAGATTACGAAAAGGAAGATTGTAAGTTATGCGGCACAGCTATGTGATATCAACGCATTTCTCTCAAGGATACAAATTTTTTCAACGGAACTTGAGTAACTACAACTGAAATGAATGGGATAAGATCGTTTCTACAGAAATTGAAAGATAATGTTATAAAATTTTGGAAAGATACTTTGTAGATGGAAAGATTCAAAATGGAAAGATTTATAGGCACACGCAGATTTACAGTTTTTCTGATGCTACAGCATCTGTCTATGGAGCAATGTTATATTTTACGATAGAATATCCAAAAAGGAAAATAACCAGCAAGTGAGAGGGTAATGGAATGGTTGGACGTATCATATAAAAGAGTCCAAGGAAATCGTTGCTGGCACCACATTAGAAAAAATTATAGTCCAGTTTGTTTGTCATCATCTTTGTATTCGTTTATCGCTTCATCAACATTCTAAAGGTGAAAGTCAGCGTAAAAATAAAATGTAGCGGCAGAAATAAAGAAGTTCTACAGGTAAATAATTAAAAAATAGCGTTTGAAATGCAGTTTATAATTCGCGATGCTCAACAAGAAATTTATCATGATAAAATAACAGTCATGTCAAAAGGCAGATCAATTCCGGAAAGAAAAAAGATGGAAAGGCAGCCAACTATTGTTGGTGGAAGATTTTGGAAAGAACGCCAATTTATGGTGTAAGGTTTTGGAAAGAACACCAATTTATGGTGTAAGGTTATGGAAAGAACACCAATTTATAGTGTAAGATTATGGAAAGAACACCAATTTATGTTGTAAAGTTATGGAAAGAACACCAATTTATGGTGTAAGATTATGGAAAGAACGCCAATTTATGGTGTAAGGTTTTGGAAAGAACACCAATTTATGGTGTAAGGTTATGGAAAGAACACCAATTTATGGTGTAATGTTATGGAAAGAACACCAATTTATGGTGTAAGGTTATGGAAAGAACACCAATTTATGGTGTAAGAATATGGAAAGAGCGCCAATTAATGGTGCAACATTTTTGGGATAGATGGAAAGTTGGGTATTTAACTTCTCTTCAGGAAAGAAAGAAATTTCAAGTTAACGGATGGTACCAAGAATGAAAGATATGAGAGATCAGTGGTCATCAAAACTTCAAGCAATGAACTGATGGGATCCTCACAGAGGATTTGTATTTTTTCAGTGGAAGCAGAGAGGCTAGAGTGCAGCTGTGAAGTGAAATCTATTTATGACAATATAAGTTTTAGCTGGCACTGTATCGTATCGATAAAACTTGTTATCGATACGAGGTGTCATAATTAGCTTTTTTCTCTATTACTTTGAGAAACGAACAGAAAAGTTGTTGCTGTTGAGTTATTGGAAAGAGTAGACGCCTGAAATATGGCAGTTTTGGAATGTTTAAAAAAGTAAAGGAAAGCAAATTGTAAAACTGTGTAAATTCTCATTTAAATAGTGAACCAATAAATTATGGGTTTTTATGACAAAGGCTTTTCCCATCAAAAAAAGGTTTCTGTGTTTATTATTATTTCTAAAAGGTACTAAGGAGGTAAAGTATACGAAACAACTATGTTTTACATGCTTTTCAATATTTTTCAATTCTTTTTGATTTTTTTCGATATTTTGGATGTTTTTCGAAACACTTGGACTTTGACCGATTTCTTCGATGTACATATTTCACTATTTTTCGAAACTTTTGATTTTGTTTCGATATATTGGATGTTTTGTTTTTAGACTTTCACCGATTTCTTCAATGTGTTTCAATATTTTTCAAAACTTTTTGGCTTTTACCGATATATAGGATGTTTTTCGATTTCTTTTTTGTAATTTTACCGATATTTTGGATGTTTTTCAATAAACTTAGACTTTTGCCGATTTCTTCTATGTGTTTCAATATTTTTCAAAACTTTCGAACTTTTACCGATATATAGGATGTTTTTCGACATTTTTGGAATTTTTTGCGATATTTTGGGTGTTTTTCTATAAACTTACCAATTTCTTAGTTGTGTTTCAATATTTTCCGAAACTTTTGGACCTTTCTCGATACATTGAATATTTTTCGATATATGTATTTGAACTTTCACCGATTTCTTCAATGTTTTCCAATAATTTTGGGCTTTTTTGTTTTTCGACATTTTTGGACCTTTACCGATATTTTAAATGTTTTTCAATATTTTTCGAAACTTTTAGACTTTTACCTATATTTTGGATGTTTTCGTTATATTTGGACTTTTACCTATACTTTAAACGTTCTTCTATACTTTTTGACTTTTGCTGATATTTTAAATGTTCTTCGGTGTATTTCGATACTTTTGGACATTTACCGATATTTTGGACATTTTTCCATCAACTTGAACTCTTACCGATTTCTTCAATGTATATTTTAATATTTTGCCATACTTTTGGAATTTTGCCGATAAAATAAATATATCGGAGCATCTGTTTGTGGCACATTGTTTTAAAAAATAAAAAAGTTTTCGTGATTAGCTTTTTAGTGCCTGGCTTTTTATGAAAACCCGTGCAACGCCGGGTAAAACAGCTAGTTGATCTATACTCCATTGGAGTTAGTTGCGAAATAATGCGTTTTTATTCGAGTCATTGGAATAAGGCCAGTCTTCTTATTGTGCAATCGAGAGAAGTTCGAAATAAAAAAAGTAAAAGTGTGAAAAAATTGTTTGAAGCAATTAATTAGTTTTTTTTTGAAAATTTGTTGCTAATGGGTAAAGGAAAAGCCTTAACTGATGTCGAAAAGTCAAAAATCAAAGTTTACAATGGAGGTCGGACACAGTAGATGCACCATTGCCCAAAAAATCTGCAAAAGTAAGACGTTGGTTAACAATTTCTTAAAAAAACATTGAAACCTATGGAAGAAATATGAAAGGTCGCACCAGTAGGGCTACTACCGATCAAGACGCGTATTCAATGAGCAAATTTTTTGCGTGCTTTAAATTTAATGCTATGGCAGCAGAAGGCGGAAAGAGAAAAGTATACAGGAATGGCTCTCTTACGCATTCTCAATATACAAAGCGATGTTTGCTTTCAACCCTTATTGCGAATGCTGGAATGGAGAGAATGGAAATGTGGTATGCTTACATACGCACAACGATCGTGTGTTAAATCGTGTTTCAACCGTATTGAGTGACGTTTATTCGTCAAAGAATCAACACGAAAGCAAACGCAAATAAATAAAAATTGAAGCTTTAAATGTAGAGAATGATGGATAATATAACAAAATAAAAAAGGAAAGAAAAAACAGCAAACAACGGACGTGAAGAAAGCAAGAATTAGGAAAGAATGAAATAAATATTGAAAATATGGAAAGAAAAAATAGAAATAAGGACAGATGTAGGAATAAGGAAGGTGCTGCGCAGCAAGCGACTGCTGCAAAAATTTCACAGCAAGCAACGGCTGCAGAGAAAAACAGGCGAGAAAAGAGAAGTGTCTTTGTGTGTGCGTTCAATATATATCTCTAAGGAATTGGGAGAGTTTTAAAAATTAAAATATTTTTTGGTAGGAATAGTGGAAAGAGCAAAGAAAAAAGGAAAGAATATTTGAAAGTTAGAAACATAAAATGCACTGGAAATTATGCTCATTTTGTGAAAAAGGAAAGAAAATCAAGCGAAAGAAAAGTTGCACAACAAGCAACAGCTGCAAAAAATCTACGCAGCAGACAACGGACGCTGAGGAAAGCAGGTATGCGGAGATGCTGACGTGTTTTATTGCGTTTATTAATAGTGTTTTTAAGGAATTAGGAAAGTTTAAAATTCTGATTAAAAGAGGTAAAATATTAAAGAATTGATTAAAGTGAGTGGAAAGTAAGGATATAGAGTGCAATAAAAATTATGCACGCATGTTATGAAAAAGGAAAGAAAAAAAATTAAATTAATATTAGAAATATAAAGTGCACTGAAAACTATGCTCATTTAGTGGAAAGAGGAAAGAATAAAGAAAAAAAATATTGGAAAATCAGAAATATAAAGTATAAAGTAATATGCATGTATGTAGTGGAAAAGGAAAGAACATAAAATAAAGAAACAGAAACACAGAAAGTGTTGTAAAGGGAAAGAACAAAAACAAACAACAAAAAGCAAGCACACAAAGTGAAATTGGAAAGGGAAATGAATTGACCAAGCAAAACGGAATTTTTTTATATGGAAGGAGTTTTTTGCTGACGTTTTCAATTGTAGGATTTTGTTTTATTTTCCAAAATGAGGTAGTACTTATCATAAAGGATAGAGGATAGATGGAACTTACATGCATTCATAATCAAATTAATAATAAAAAAACGAGTGAATTAAATAAGTTACTGTGCGTCTCATGTGCTTGTCGTCTCTTTGGTGTTGTCAAGGTGAAGGGACGCCTTCGCATATTGGTGGCATCGGGGGAGGTCGGGTGCATGTTAATGTGCAGTGACATGATAAAATAAACAAAAGAAACTGACAATTTTCGTAGTGCGAACGAATTGACAGTTTCAAATTTTGCGGTGCGTGCAAAATTTTATAACAAAAACAAAATTATTAAATAAAAAATACAATAACAAAAATAAAGAACTTGAAATTTTGTGATGCGTACGAAATGATAGTTCTAGATTTCGTAGTGCGTGCGAAGTAATATTTTGCGGTGCATGCAAAATATAAGGAAAGGCCGGCGGAAAGCTTATGTGAGGCCCAGGGTGGTAAGCATAAGGGATAGATGAAATATGGAAAGTTATGCACATGGAAAGATATGCGAGGCCCAAGAGTGGTAAGCATAAAAAACTTGATTAAGGAAAGTTACGCACACGGAAAGATATGCGAGGCCCAATAGTGGTAAGCATAGAAAACTTGATTAAGGAAAGTTACGCATATGGAAAGTTATGTGAGGCCCAATAGTGGTAAGCATAAAAAACTTGATTAAGGAAAGTTACGCACACGGAAAGATATGCGAGGCCCAATAGTGGTAAGCATAGAAAACTTGATTAAGGAAAGTTACGCATATGGAAAGTTATGTGAGGCCCAATAGTGGTAAGCATAAAAAACTTGATTAAGGAAAGTCACGCACACGGAAAGATATGCGAGACCCAATAGTGGTAAGCATAGAAAACTTGATTAAGGAAAGTTATGTGAAGCCCAAGAGTGGTAAGCATAAAAAATTGGATTAGGGAAAGTTACGCATATGGAAAGTTATGTGAAGCCCAAGGGTGGTAAGCATAAAAAATTGGATTAGGGAAAGTTACGCATATGGAAAGTTATGTGAGGCCCAAGAGCGGTAAGCATAAAATTTTGGATTAGAGAAAATTACGCTCATAGAGAGTTATGTGAGGCTCAAGAGTGGTAATCATAAAATACTGGAATAGTTAAAGTTACGCATACAGGAAGATATGTGAGGCCAACGAGTGGTAAAGATAAAATACTAAATCAATGGAAATTAAAATTTTATTATGCACTTGGAAAGCCTATGTCAGGCCGATGGTGGTAAGCATAGAGGATAAGATTTTTAAATTTTAAATTATATAACGCATAAAGAAAGTCTATGTGAGGCCCATGGTGGTGAGCATAGTGGATTAGATTTTGAAGTTGAAATTATATTGTGCATACGGATAGCCTATGTGAGACACATGAGTGGTACATAGGGGATAAGTTAAATTAAAGATTATTATGAACAAGGAAAGCTATGTTAAGCCGAACTGCTGTAAGCATATGTGCATACTTTGACAGAAAAAGTTGAAATCATTGAATTGTTGAAATCATATGGAAAAGCTAAGGAAAGTTAATTAAAATGGAAAGGCGATAAAATGTTTTCAAGTTTAGAAATCAATGAACGGCTTATGAGTAACCCTAATTGGATGCAAATTATTTGGAATGAAATATTTATTTTTCGTTATTTTAATCGTTTGGTCATCTGTATCACATCGACGCATGGAAATAAGCGGAAAGCCTGTAGAAAGAATGTTCAAGTTTGTATACGGTAAGGAGTTTAAGCTATCGGGATGCACTAGCTCTAAAGTATGATTGAAAAGTTTAAAAGCTGATTGGAACAAGCACTGGGAAAGATATGACCAACTTTTTTTTGAAACTGATTTAGCACCAGGAGAAGTTAAGAAACCGTGAATATTATTTTGGAAAGAATATATTTTGAGATATAAGCAACACTATTATTGAAGATTAAGGAACTGTTTCCAGAAGAAAGGATAGACAAGCAGAGGAACTACAAAATATTATACAACTATCGGAAGTGCAGTGAAGGAAGAAAATATAAAGAAAGTCGGCAAAAAGCGACTTCAAAATTAAGCACCAGCGCACCAATAAGAAAGTTTCCATTATGAATTATGCTGCGAGTCACTATCAAAAGCGGTTGCTACGTTGGTGGCACCCGGGGATAAGAAAAAAGTGAAAGCCGTTATTTCGTTTGGAAAGATTAAATTTTTTGAATAATAAGATAAAAGTATTAGAGGAAAGGTATAATTTTTAGCGAGAAAGATAAAGGTAGTAAGGGAAAGAAAAAATACTTCAGAGATTAAATAAGTTGAAAATGGAAAATTTATAGAGGAAAGTAAAAATTATTTTGAATTATCTCTTTATGGAGAATAAGGAAGTTTTTTATATTCACCAATTATGAAATGAATAGCATTGCAGGCCAGTAGGGGCAATTTTGGATACTGAAGCACAAATTTATATTTTTTTCGTATGGTTTGCATCAACAAACGAAATGGAAAGTAAAGTAATGGAAAGAAAAGCAAATCGGAAAAGGAGAGAGAAAAATTATGGAAAAATGGTGCGGAAAGATGAAATGTTAACAGAAATACACAAGAAAAGAAAGACTAATGATAAACTATCTGGAGATGAGCTTGGAAATGTGTTTTTATTAAACCAGCGAAGCAGTTGGAAGGAAAAGAGAACAATATATTTTGGAAAGAAATTAAAAATTAATAAAAACAAAAGATGCTTAGAATTCCGCTGTCATGTTGGATTTATCTTGGAAAGATTTGTATTTTGGCTAGTTTTTTTACCGAGGGCATTATTTAGATTCTTAAATTTACCGGAAGGAAAGATTAGCTTTTAAATCAAATTGCTCGGAGAGATAGTCAAAAGCAGAAATTGTTGAAAACGTTTCATACAGAATTATTGGATTGTCCGGAAATATTATTGTATAGATAGGAAAGATGACTTTCTAGCTATAATGGAAAGTGTTAGTAATATGGATAGATAGTGAGAAATAGATCACTTTATGATGGTTTCTAGAAAGAATATCGGAAAGAACAAGAGATTATAGGAAAGATATATCATGGAATTTGTGAATAAATTAATAAAGATCACATTAAATTAGATACCAGGAAGGCGAAGGAAAGAAAACATGCTTTTATGCTGTAAAATTTTGGATATTTTTAGATTAGAGTTGTCGGACAGATAGAGGAATATTTTTAGATGACGTTCAACTAGTACGAAAGAAGCTTCAGTGGAAATTTTGAAGCGAAGATTAAATTAATTCACTGTGAGAATGCTGGTCAATAGTTTTTGCGATGGAAAGGGACACTTAATAAAGTTGCCTGCAGCTACTAAAATTTATTTGGAATGACTAATGTATGTTTGTGCATGATGCAGAAAGTAAAGCTGTCGATATGGTAAGATATAGTAATATCCTAAATAGCGCCGGAAGTCGAATAGCAGAAAACTCATTTTGGAAAGATTTTCCGCGAATGTGAGTTCAATGGTGTTTTCGGGGGAGGATGAGGCAACAGTAAAAGCATCGTTGTTAGGCCTAAAGTGGCTAATAGAAGAGGAACAGTTTACTCTTAGTAAAACACCAGAACTCACAGGAAAGATTACGAAAAGGAAGATTGTAAGTTATGCGGCACAGCTATGTGATATCAACGCATTTCTCTCAAGGATACAAATTTTTTCAACGGAACTTGAGTAACTACAACTGAAATGAATGGGATAAGATCGTTTCTACAGGAATTGAAAGATAATGTTATAAAATTTTGGAAAGATACTTTGTAGATGGAAAGATTCAAAATGGAAAGATTTATAGGCACACGCAGATTTACAGTTTTTCTGATGCTACAGCATCTGTCTATGGAGCAATGTTATATTTTACGATAGAATATCCAAAAAGGAAAATAACCAGCAAGTGAGAGGGTAATGGAATGGTTGGACGTATCATATAAAAGAGTCCAAGGAAATCGTTGCTGGCACCACATTAGAAAAAATTATAGTCCAGTTTGTTTGTCATCATCTTTGTATTCGTTTATCGCTCCATCAACATTCTAAAGGTGAAAGTCAGCGTAAAAATAAAATGTAGCGGCAGAAATAAAGAAGTTCTACAGGTAAATAATTAAAAAATAGCGTTTGAAATGCAGTTTATAATTCGCGATGCTCAACAAGAAATTTATCATGATAAAATAACAGTCATGTCAAAAGGCAGATCAATTCCGGAAAGAAAAAAGATGGAAAGGCAGCCAACTATTGTTGGTGGAAGATTTTGGAAAGAACGCCAATTTATGGTGTAAGGTTTTGGAAAGAACACCAATTTATGGTGTAAGGTTATGGAAAGAACACCAATTTATAGTGTAAGATTATGGAAAGAACACCAATTTATGTTGTAAAGTTATGGAAAGAACACCAATTTATGGTGTAAGATTATGGAAAGAACGCCAATTTATGGTGTAAGGTTTTGGAAAGAACACCAATTTATGGTGTAAGGTTATGGAAAGAACACCAATTTATGGTGTAATGTTATGGAAAGAACACCAATTTATGGTGTAAGGTTATGGAAAGAACACCAATTTATGGTGTAAGAATATGGAAAGAGCGCCAATTAATGGTGCAACATTTTTGGGATAGATGGAAAGTTGGGTATTTAACTTCTCTTCAGGAAAGAAAGAAATTTCAAGTTAACGGATGGTACCAAGAATGAAAGATATGAGAGATCAGTGGTCATCAAAACTTCAAGCAATGAACTGATGGGATCCTCACAGAGGATTTGTATTTTTTCAGTGGAAGCAGAGAGGCTAGAGTGCAGCTGTGAAGTGAAATCTATTTATGACAATATAAGTTTTAGCTGGCACTGTATCGTATCGATAAAACTTGTTATCGATACGAGGTGTCATAATTAGCTTTTTTCTCTATTACTTTGAGAAACGAACAGAAAAGTTGTTGCTGTTGAGTTATTGGAAAGAGTAGACGCCTGAAATATGGCAGTTTTGGAATGTTTAAAAAAGTAAAGGAAAGCAAATTGTAAAACTGTGTAAATTCTCATTTAAATAGTGAACCAATAAATTATGGGTTTTTATGACAAAGGCTTTTCCCATCAAAAAAAGGTTTCTGTGTTTATTATTATTTCTAAAAGGTACTAAGGAGGTAAAGTATACGAAACAACTATGTTTTACATGCTTTTCAATATTTTTCAATTCTTTTTGATTTTTTTCGATATTTTGGATGTTTTTCGAAACACTTGGACTTTGACCGATTTCTTCGATGTACATATTTCACTATTTTTCGAAACTTTTGATTTTGTTTCGATATATTGGATGTTTTGTTTTTAGACTTTCACCGATTTCTTCAATGTGTTTCAATATTTTTCAAAACTTTTTGGCTTTTACCGATATATAGGATGTTTTTCGATTTCTTTTTTGTAATTTTACCGATATTTTGGATGTTTTTCAATAAACTTAGACTTTTGCCGATTTCTTCTATGAGTTTCAATATTTTTCAAAACTTTCGAACTTTTACCGATATATAGGATGTTTTTCGACTTTTTTGGAATTTTTTGCGATATTTTGGGTGTTTTTCTATAAACTTACCAATTTCTTAGTTGTGTTTCAATATTTTCCGAAACTTTTGGACCTTTCTCGATACATTGAATATTTTTCGATATATGTATTTGAACTTTCACCGATTTCTTCAATGTTTTCCAATAATTTTGGGCTTTTTTGTTTTTCGACATTTTTGAACCTTTACCGATATTTTGAATGTTTTTCAATATTTTTCGAAACTTTTAGACTTTTACCTATATTTTGGATGTTTTCGTTATATTTGGACTTTTACCTATACTTTAAACGTTCTTCTATACTTTTTGACTTTTGCTGATATTTTAAATGTTCTTCGGTGTATTTCGATACTTTTGGACATTTACCGATATTTTGGACATTTTTCCATCAACTTGAACTCTTACCGATTTCTTCAATGTATATTTTAATATTTTGCCATACTTTTGGAATTTTGCCGATAAAATAAATATATCGGAGCATCTGTTTGTGGCACATTGTTTTAAAAAATAAAAAAGTTTTCGTGATTAGCTTTTTAGTGCCTGGCTTTTTATGAAAACCCGTGCAACGCCGGGTAAAACAGCTAGTTGATCTATACTCCATTGGAGTTAGTTGCGAAATAATGCGTTTTTATTCGAGTCATTGGAATAAGGCCAGTCTTCTTATTGTGCAATCGAGAGAAGTTCGAAATAAAAAAAGTAAAAGTGTGAAAAAATTGTTTGAAGCAATTAATTAGTTTTTTTTGAAAATTTGTTGCTAATGGGTAAAGGAAAAGCCTTAACTGATGTCGAAAAGTCAAAAATCAAAGTTTACAATGGAGGTCGGACACAGTAGATGCACCATTGCCCAAAAAATCTGCAAAAGTAAGACGTTGGTTAACAATTTCTTAAAAAAACATTGAAACCTATGGAAGAAATATGAAAGGTCGCACCAGTAGGGCTACTACCGATCAAGACAGACGTTCCATATTGCGAGCTGCATCTAATTCTGCAAAATCTGCAGCTAAATTAAAGGCTGAAACTGGAGTCGCAGCTAGTCTTTCAACAGTAATAGCTTAAACACAATTGGAGCGTACGACGAATTTCGCCCGACGAATATTCGCTGTCAAAATCAAAACACACAAGAGTATATGAAGTTGAACACAACCACACCGGACGACGAAATTCGTCCGACGAATATTCGTTGCAATAGAACTAGTTTTAATTTTGTCGCCGGCAGCAGCGATTTTTGGAAATGCCAAACCGAAAAAATACGTTTTTAATGTAAAATTTTTAGATTTCTTAGAAAAAATTCAAAGAATATTAGATTTTATTTACTATTTATTTATAAAAATTGTCATCAGAGTACATAAACAACAATTTAAAATAAAAACAACTATTGCCGTCGTCATTCTGATTGTGTTTAACAGAGCGAACTTCGTCGACGAATTTTTTTTGACAGCGAATATTCGTCGGGCGAAATTCGTCGTACGCTCCAATTGTGTTTAAGCTATAAGACGTTGAACATCTTCAACGAAAAAAACTAAAAAAGAAACCGCCACTTAATGCGCAACGGAAAGAAAAACGTTTGCAATTTGAAAAGGAAACAATGACGTGGACAAACGAGTGGAGAAAAGTAGTTTTATCTGAGAAAAAAAAAATTTAATTATGATGGACCTGACGGTTATAACCATTATTTTCATAGCCTAAGGAAGGAAGAAGTTTCTTCGGCTAGACATCACAGCAGACAAGGTGGCGTAATAGTATGGGGAGCCATTTCCTACTATGGAACGATTGACTTGGTTTTTGAAACATCGAAAATGACCGCAAACCAGAGATCTCAAATGAAGAGCTCGTGTTTAGCTGCTCTTCATATTTTCGTTGTCTTTGCCTTGCTTTCATTCAACATCGTCAGCAGCGAGTAGTGTGCTGCAGTGTTGACGCTTGGTCAAAATAAAACGCAACGAACTTCGGCAAACACGAAGGCGAAAGCAATAAAGACAATGAAAAAGGCGACGAATATTGGAAAAAGCAACGAGAGTAGTCTGTCAGCACTCATGTTTCGAATAAAACTTCTCTTAAAGAGAAAGGTTGCCGTTCATTGCGTATGAAGTTAAGTAAATGCAAAGTAAAATAAGAAAAATTTGTATTTTTTGTATACAAAATATGCACTTACACATATCGCCCCTAAACAAGTGGAAAGCAATAAGTCATTTTTTCCTAGTTTTGAGTTAATGGGAATTTCTGGTAAAAAATATTATATGTATATATTATTATTATAATATTATGACCAAAAATTATTCACATCAAAAAATTTTCGATTTTGGAGGACTCACGCAAAAATAAAACAAAAACTATTTCAGTAGTCAATTTTTTTTATAAAAAAAAAAAATAAAAATTGTTTCAAACCAGTCTCGTAGATTGCTTAGAGAAGTCCTTAGAGTTGCACCGAAAATTGAAAAGACTTCACGCCGCTCTTTTGTAGTGTTTTTTTGGGCCTTATTTTCCACTTAATTTAATGCAGGTTTATGAACTCAAACTTTTCTGTGGAAAAGCTCAGAGAACGCAGCTTAAAATACTGTATTTCAGTGCAACACATTTAAATGTCACAAATTAGCACACTTCAAAATTCTTGTACATAATTAAACAAAGGAAAAAAAAAAATGTATATTTATAACATGTACGCAAATATTTGTACCAATAAAATGCATTTTCCCCTTTTTACATAGCATTTATTTTCCTTTATTCGCAAAGCGTGGCAATCTTTCGCGTTAACAGTATGAACTATTTGTTGCTTTTTACAATACTCGTTACTTTTTTCACTGCCTTCATTGCTTTTCGACTTCGTGTTAGCAAAGCTCAGATTTTTCGTTGCCTTCTTCACTGCCTCTATTGCTTTTCGCCTTCGTGTCGGCGATGCTCGTTGCATTTTTTTGGCTACTGTCATGCTTGCATTCGTTTCGTATGTTTGTTGTCTAGTGATGATTCTCGGCTCGTTTTTTTGCGAATGTCTCGTAAAAGCGTTTGAATAGACATCATGCGCATCTCTGCCGCAAACTCAAACGAATCCATTTTGGAAAGGGCTTTTCCACAATTCCATAACATTTTTGGACCAATACCATGGATTTATCAGCAAGATAACGCCCCAATAAACACAGCAAGACTCATTAAGACCTGAATTCGACAACAAAACGTTAAACTTTTATCATGGCCACCATACTCGCCGGATTTGTACATTATGGAAAATGTCTGGAATCAATTATTGAAGCTATTAAGTAAGCCTGGACAACAGTATCCTTAACTTATTTAGAGTCACTCCATAACTCAATGCCTAACCGCTTTTAAAGGTAATTTCTAACAAAGGTAGCTTACCTTACCACACATTACTAAAAATTTTAAATTTTAAATAAAAATTTTAAAAAAATTAAAAAAAAAAAAAATTAAATTGTCTTCTTCTCTTATTTCCTATGTGGCAAATAAAAACGCATTTTTCGCACTTAACAGAAATCGCTAACGGTACTTTTCGGAGTACTTTTTTTTGCATCGATCGTTTCGTGAACAATACTTTCACCGAACTTAAAGCCAAAAATGTGTCCAAAATATCAACAAGAAATATAAATTTGGAAAAATCAAACAAAAAATTTCTGGCCTTATTCAAGTGACGCGCAGTGTATAATATAAAAATAAAAATTTTCTTACTAGGTGTACAAATATGAAACCGGTAATTTTTATTTAAAAAAAACACGTTTATTTTGCGAAAATGGTTCCAAATTTAATCTTCAAAGTAATTCCCCTCGCTAGCTGCACATCTTTCCCATCTTTCAGGTAATTTATGGATTCCTCGCCAAAAAAAATTTTCATTTTTTGAGGCTATCCATTCATCGAGCCATTTTTGCACTTCCTCGTAAGAATTGAAGTGCGAATCGTTGAGTGCGTGTCCCATCGATGAAAACAAATAGTAATCGGACGGCGCCAGGTCCGGTGAGTACGGCGGGTGGGGCAAAGGCTCCCAGTTGTACGATTCTACCAAGTTTTTATTGACCGCTGCTCGATGTGGCGATGCGTTGTCATGAAATTCGGGCCTCTTCTGACGTATAGCACGGTTCAAAGCGATCAATTGTTGATGGTAGCGTGCACCAGTAACTGTTTCACCTGGTTTTAGTAGCTCATACCAAATAAAACCACGCTGATCCCAGAAAATACATAGCATTGTCTTTCGGCCGAAGCGATTTGGTCTTGGCGTTGATTTGGGTCGTTGGCCGGGGCTCAAATATGATTTTTTTCGTTTGGGATTGTTGAAATAAATCCACTTTTCATCGCCAGTGATGATTCGATGGAGAAAACCTTTTCTGTTTTTTAAATGAAAACAGAAAATCAATGCTTCCCGCAAATGAGAGTTTTCAGGCACAAAATTCGACATCTTTACGAGCAGAAAAAATGCGTTGTTGTATGAAACATGACAAATTGTGAACTGAATATTGTTGACAGATGACAGAATGAACAATTAAGACATTTGGTACGGTTCGGAAGCTCATACATATACGGCTATCGACCGCTAGATGTCATTACCGGTTTCATATTTGTACACCTAGTAGTAACGCTGTACTAGATTTTTGTTATTTCATTACCTATCGTTGTTTATTACTTAATAATAAACACAAAAAATAAACTTTTTTTTTTTTAGTAACTTTGTAATATGCACTTAATTAAACATTTTTATAGGGCTATTCTGGCGACAGTATTAGAGCTGTCAAACAGCTCACCACAGTCTTCACTGCTACGAAAGTAGTAACGAAGATGTTTTGGTATTCTGGTAGCATTCAGAAAGCTCTTTTCCGTCTTTATGAATACGACTTTTAATACCTGCTACGTAGGAGGTCTTAGAGCGATCTTAAAGCTATTAGTTGCTTGCTGTCAGGTTTTTATAATGTGAAAAGTGAAGAATTAAGAAAAATTTTATTTTATTGCTAGTTTATAATTTTTTATCATAAAACAGCTGGGCTTAATGTTAGATTATTGACTGTTAATATATTTTTTAAACCTAATTTGGCTTACTACGCTTTTAATTTTAAGAAAGAATATGTAATCGAAAATGTCTGATCTTATCTACTTTCGGAGATATAGCCATCGAAAGATCGGGATATAGCTTTATTAAAAACCGGTATAAGTTCGGAACCCTTGCCTGGATTTTAATAATATTGGTGTCATATCAAATGTATTTAAACTAGCTACAAAATTGTTGTACAAAAATTTTAAATCCGAGTCAAAATTTTTGAGATATGGCGTATTTTCCAACATTTTGACCAGTTTTTTATTTTTAAAGCACTATTTTTCTAAAAAATGTCGGATTAACCTTTAGCTTTTGTAACAAATTATGGAATCCTAATGACTTTCATTCGATTTGATATGCAATTTATACCTCATTTCCTTCATCAGCAAATTTTTCATAGGAAAACAAAAAAGTAAGCCAAAGACATTTTCATAAACAACAACAACAACGAAAATTTAGAATTTTGCTAGCAAACTAGGTGTTGGATATTTTATAGACTGATCCGCGGCCGAAGACCGCCGTGAAGCCGGTATTGGATTTTGGGAGTTTTTAATCCTGAGTTGCGGCCGAAGTCGCCCACTTACCCCTACTCTTATGCCAAATTACTGTGGGAAAAAAAATCGGCTCAAATTTCAGAAAAGTCGTAACATCTCGAAAACTATGAGCCAGATTTAGAAAATTTTGTGTTCAGTATTGTAGCTTATTAAATTACCGTTCATATGCCGGTTTTGTTAATAAGACATTTTTGGAAAAATAGTGCATTAAAAACAAAAAAACCGGTAAAAATTTTCGAAAATTCGCCATATCTCCAAAACCACGACTCGGATTTAAAACTTTTGCATAACGATTTTATAGCCAGTTAAAATACCTTTCATATGACATCAATATTATTAAAATCCATAAAGGGATTGTCAAATTTTACCGGTTTTCATAAAAGCTATATCCCGATCTTCCGATGGCTATATCTCCGAAAGTAGATTTGACCAGAACTTTCTGTTGTTGTTGTTGTAATTAATTTTGAGAGCCCTATTTGGGCAAAAAAAATATAAAAAAAACAACAACAGTTCTTAAGGTAAAATTGTTGCCTAAGATTTGGCAGTTGTTAAATTTATGTTTGTGTGACTGATATTGATAAAGGGAAAAACAAAATTATAACTATTTTAGTTTAATACTTGTTCTAATATTGTAGTTACAAAAGGAAAGAAAAGTTTGTGTAAAAACATGTTAAACAATTTCTGCACAATATTATATGGCGGCGCGCAAGAACTTATTTTGCATGTCAAAATAAAAAAATGGAACCCGGCATCTTGCCTTGCTATCTGTCAAAAGTCTAGAATCAAAACAAAGAATTTTGACATTTTCGTAGTTTAAGAAGAAGCAGCATTTGTTATCGCTGCAACCAGAGCAATTGAACCATGTTATTTTGCAGAATTTCACAAGTTCACCACGAAAGCTTTTGTGTGGTGAATTAATGAGCTTTTTCTAAAAGATTTCTGCGCCAGGATACCGAATGTCTTCGGGAATCTTAGAAAGTAATTCTGACATGTATTCAGAAAGACTTTCTGCTGTCTTAGCCAGAATAGCCCTATTAATGTAACTTGTAACAGAATGAAAAGGCTTAATATGTTTGATGTAATTAATCCAGCCGGAAATTGCAATCGGACTGCAAATCCCTATATGCAATATAAAATGAGGTTATATAAAAATTGATTAAATTGAGTTTTCGACACAGTCATTTCTCGATTGTCATGATTCTATATTAGTAAATGTTATACCCGATATTGGGATCCTTTATTTTTTTGTTTATTGGTTTTTAAAGTATTTTTCACCGTTTGGAGTTGAAGCACTTTTCAGATCTTCTTAATTTTTTTATTTTTTGGGATCTTCTTAAAGTCATTTTTGTGAAAAAATTCCAAGTGGATATTTTTTACCGGAATTCCCTTTATTTATGCATCATAAACAGAGTGGGAAAAGTCCATTGCGAAGGCGTGTGCGCATAAAAAGTTATTCTGGCTCAAAGGTCAATAAAATCAGTTTTTTGCAAATATTTCGTTAACGCTTACAAAAATGTTGTAACATGTCGCGGATTGGTTTCATTTGCAAATTTATTTTACCTATTAGTTAGTTATGCTAACGCTTTTC
The DNA here is from genome assembly GCA_951812925.1 of Calliopum simillimum. Lineage (NCBI taxonomy): Eukaryota > Metazoa > Arthropoda > Insecta > Diptera > Lauxaniidae > Calliopum > Calliopum simillimum. The sequence continues at coordinate 8,754,775 of OX638373.1, read as the reverse complement.
AATTTGATTGCATATTTAAAATCAACCGTCGGCCATCTACCGGCAAAAAAGTATTCAGCTTTGGCACAAATCGAAAAGCTTTATGCAAATACATAAATGACTCTGAAATAAACTTGTTTGGTATACGAAAACGGTATTTTTGGGCCAATCGTAACGGCGTTCAAAAAAAAGAACAAAGAAATTGCCACTGCGCATGTCATTTTTTATTTCAAGCGGAACATACGATCATCGCAGAACAAAGAAACTGCCACTGCGCACAAACAATATTTTTTGCTAGCAGAACATGCGATCAAAGAAACGGTAACTGCGCATGTAAAGAAATTTTCCGCTATCGTGACATGCGGTCAGTTGCTATGAACAAAAAAATGAATTTGGCAGTTGGATTTTTAGCGTGGTAACGAGCGGACGTCAGATATAAATTTAACGCGTGCAATCGAAAAAAAAAAGTTTTCTAGCGTGGCTTGCAAGAGGTGAATCTTTTTATTGAGTCGGTAAAAGAAATTACGAAACAAAAATAAAAGAAATAAAAGTTTCGCGACCCCGTGTTAGTTTAAAGTTACTTAATAGTGGTAAAAATTGAACACAAAAATGAAAATCGTCCGTCTTTTACTGTTTAAGTGCGATTTCATTTAGAAATAAAAAAAAAAAAAAAACTAATTTGCAAGCAGCCAAAAAATGTCAGACAAAAAAATTAACATTTTCTTATGTAAATCGTGGATAAGGTTGCTTCCGAGAGTGCGTGGCAGAATTTGATTAACCTACAAAGAGATTAGCGGAGCGCTAGGGCTCGCCAAAAATGACGTAAAGTTGTGTATTGTTAAGCAAAACCCAAAACAAAAAACAAAAATAGAGACGGCACCAGGTAGCAGCATATAAAGAAAAGAAGAACGACCAGAAAATGTCAAAAGAATAAACGCGAAAATACTGTAGAAATCAAAAGGTGTCAAAGCGACATTAACCAAACAAATTTATACATACCAGCATCGACCAACTTTGTATTAATTCAAAATACAAGAAAAGAAGAAATTTAACAAAAGAAAAGATAATTTAAATACAAGTAAAAAGAAAAATAGTTTAAATAAAATTAAAACAACGGCAACAACAGTTCATGTCATCGGCACCAGCACTTCAAGACCAAACACGACATCACTACATTCTGATTCCCAGCATTATCCAGATTTATACACCGGCTCTGACACAAAAATTATTGTACAAGGAAATTTTCGTAACTATCAACGCACTTATATTTTTATTTTAGTATTTAGTATATTATGTATGTAAATTTATAAAAAAAAGAATAGAAAGCGAAACCTTTATAAGAGAATTGCTTGTTTTTAGTTTATGTTGCTTTATTTTCCAAATAATTCAAAAATTAAATAATTAAATATATAAAGCAAAAATTTAAGAAAGACAGAGAAAGAATAAACGAAAAGTTGCTTTCAAAAAGTAAAGAAAATGTATACAACAAACTACATATTTGTTTCAAAATTTACTTTATGTAAGCTATACGTATAGGCCTATACATACATTAGTTAACACCTATTATTTAAGTTTATTATCATCAAATTACATATGCACTGAAATGATCGGCTAATTTCTTTAATTGGGGGAATGTCGGAAAGGGGAGGGAAAGCAGGACGTAGCAGCATTAAAACATAAGTTCTATGAACACGGATTTTTATAAATTTTCCAATTTTTTTATGCTTACGCACAGGTAATGGAGATATATGCCTTCGAACGAGTTAAATTTGATTTCATGAAAATGGAAAAATATTAATAGTAACAAGCCCTGCATAACAAACACAAATTTGTATCTTCTATAGAATAGTACTAAGATTGTTTTCGTACAATTTGCAGTTTAGGAGTTAACCTAATTGAAAGTGTTAAAATTTTGTGACAAGTAAATGCTTCATGCAGGTGTATATCAACATATTTCACTTTTGAAGTTACAATAGCTCTTATTTTATTTATTTTTATTTTATTTATTTATTTAAGTTTCATTTACTGAGCTGTAGTGCCCTTATAAATTACAATAATGATTTTTTATATACAATTCAAAAATATAAACATTAAAACAAATGATCGAGACTAAAAATTATTATTTGGTATAAAACAGCTCACAAATAAGAGAAGGTAACAGCCGGCTGGATCCGAAGGTAGTGGTTACAAACAAGGTGGTTCAAATAGTACCGGAACAAAGCATTATTGAAATATGCAATTTGAAAGAAAACTCGCAAGAGTTTACTTAAATTGCTTTTCTAAACTCTTTTCCCAGGAGCTATGGCACGGCAGAGAATGGTGCTCGCAAACCACCCTAGCGCTAGAAGCACGCTATACATTGCAACCACTATCCCGACGAAAGCGCAGGTAGGAGCGCTATGGCCCACAGCGTTAGATGAAACGCTTTGTGGAAGCTGGTATGATGAAAGTAGTGGTTACAAAAAAAAGGAAAGTGGTTCAAATAGTACCGGAACAAAGCATTATTTCAGTATGCAATTTGAGAGATACTCGCAAGAGTTTCCTTAAATTGCTTTTCTAAACTCATTGGCCAGGAACTATGGCACGGCAGAGAATGGTGCTCACGAACCACCCTAGCGCTAGAAGGCCGCTGTACATTGCAACTACTATCTCGACGAAAAGCGCTGGAAGGAGCGGTATGGCCACAGCCTTAGATGAAACGCTTTGTGGAAGCTAGTACGATAAATTTCCATCGTAATGAAATCAATTAGTGGATGATGTAACAATGCATGTCATAATAATCGTTGTATTTCTTGTAGGCTGGAAATGATACCGCAGCTAAGCGATGTAAAGAGTTGACACAGTTATGGACTGTGGATGCTCAAATTCAAAAGAACGCGTGCACAATGGACGCTTAGTTCTTAAAGAAAATAGCAAAGTAGCACTCTGTGACAAGCCGCTGCAATCTTACAGAATGATGTTTTCCAAGTAATCTATAATTTTTTTATTAATTTGATGAAAGGATTCATTTAAATCGATTACAATAAAAACCATGTTAAAGTCACTACAAGAGTGTCGAAGTGGCTCTTGAAGCATGTAGTTAGTTCTATGATGACTCAGATGGAAAAATTCAAAATTTCTAGTTGGGCGATAAGGTACATTAAAGGTTACCATACTTAATAAGTATTCATTAATAATATCGCCTTTTATAAGCTTAAGTGCAAAACATATGTTAAGCATGGTTCTCCGATTTTTTAGAGTAGGTAAATTAATTAGCTTCAACCGATGTCTATAAGGGGGCAAATTGATGCTAGGATCCAATGGAAGATTTCTTAAAGCAAATAAAAGAAACTGTTTTTGAACTGACTCAATAGAATTGATATGGCATTCATAATGAGGACTCCAAACAACAGAACCATACCCTAAAATGGGTCGTACGAGCGAGGTGAATAATAGTTTTGTTACGTAAGGATCAGAAAATTCTTTAGACCAACGTTTCATGAAACCGAGAACACTATTAGCTTTGCTTACAATTTTGGAGATATGTAGATTAAAGCTTAATTTGGAATCCATGGTTACTCCTAGGTCTTCAAAGGATATTAGACGTTCCAGAATGCAACCATCAACTTTGTAGTTGTAAAGAATTAAAGGCCTGCGTGAAAATGACATTAATTTGCATTTATTTAAATTTAAGGTCATGCAATTAATTTTACACCAAGCTGTAAAATTATCAATATCATGTTGTAGGCAGAAAGAGTCAAATGCATTTTTGATAGGCTTAAAAAGTTTGACGTCGTCGGCATACATTAGCACGTAACTAGTATTTATGACGGATGGCATATCATTCATAAACAAAATAAATAATAATGGACCAATATGACTGCCCTGGGGAACTCCAGATGTAACGGGATATTCATTTGATTTTATTCCCTTAAATAAGACACACTGAGTTCTGTTGCGTAAATAAGAACGAATCCATTCAAGCAAAAGACTTGGAAAACCAATCAAGGAGAGTTTTAAAAGCAACAAATCATGATTAACAACATCGAAAGCTTTACTGAAATCGGTGTAAATAACATCAGTCTGATAGCCCTTATCAAAATTATTAATTGTGCAAGTAGAGAACTCCATCAAATTTGTTACAGTTGATCTACCTTGCAAAAAGCCAAGCTGGTGAGGAGAAATATAAGGATTAGAACTATGAGCAATTTGCAAAGTTAAAATGTGCTCGAAAAGTTTAGGAAGTGCGCTTAATTTAGCAATCTCCCTATAATTAGATATTATAGATCTGCTACCAGATTTATGTAAAGGAATTATAAAAGATGCCTTCCACACTTCGGGAAAAATGCCGCAAGTTAGAGATTTTTTGAATATTTCATAGATTGGGAAAGCGAGAACTTCACAGCAATTTTTAAGAACACAAGATGGAATACCATCGGGTCCTGCAGCAAATGAAATTTTAATTTTGCTTAATTTGCTAAGGACAATGTACTTATCAATATGAGGCATTCTTACCAGACCCGAAGCTACTGGAAAAGGATAATCATTACAATTATTTGTGGACGATGAGTAAGTAGATTGAAAAAATTTTGCAAAAAGATTACAAATATTAAAATCATCATCGGATTCCACTTCATCGTATTTCATTGCCGTTGGAAAGGCATTATTCTTTCGTTTTAATTTAATGAAGCTCCAGAAAGACTTGGGAACGGATTTCAAATTTAGTTTTACATTTTGTAGGTATGATTGATGAGCAGTCGCACCAAAAATGTGAAAAAGACTTTTTTCTAGAAAATTGCGCTACGACATTTTTCTATAGAAGTAAGCGTTAACGAAATATTTGCAAACAAAACTGATTTTAGCTAACTTTGAGCCCGAATAACTTTTTATGAGCACACAACTTCGCAATGGACTTTTCACACTTTGTTTGTCATGAATAACTGAAGACAATTCCGGTGAAGAATATCCACTTGGAATTTTTTCGCATAACAGCTCTTTTTTCGTATTATTTTCCTGGGCTAACATGAAACTTTATAAACGCGCGTATATTTAACTTACAAAACGTTCTGCAAAAAGTGAGGGGGATAAGACAACGGAATATTATATCTCCCTAATAAATACAATTTAAAATACTACATATCCGCTATCGTTATATAAGTTGGTACATTATATTGCCCAACTTCTGTCCAGGCATAAAAAATGGACTTCATTCAAATCTAAATCATCGCGCTGAAGGGCAGAGCAATGTTTGCCGGGCCAGCTAATAAATGTATGTATATAGCTTCACCAGATCAGTTTTTGTTAATTTTTGTCAGAGCTATGCTGAAATAGTATTTGAAATTTATATATTTTTGTATTATTCATACGGTGACCATATTTGTGAGAGCGAAATCGGGGGAAAACGATGTATTAACGCTGCTTATTACTACTTAGTTTAGAAATCTGTAAATAAATTGTGATTCGCATGAGAACTTACCGCTCCAATACTAACTATCCGGTCAAAATGATGTATGTACACATGCACAAATACACGAAATAAGCGGGTTAAAATTTTTCGACACAATGATATGAACGTTTTTGGGAATGGAACATCTAGAGAAAAAAAAGTTGTTAATAGGAAGCCATCATAGCTTTAACTATAAAAAAATACCTGTAGATACTGGAAACACTGCCTCATTATTGATTTGTGATTCTATCCAGTCCATCAAAAGCTCAATGTACCTTGGTGCAGGCAAAGCAGTGGGTTTCTTAAAACTTCAAATAAGCATTAGTCTCAAATTGTTTTTTATTATTACAATACATTAATCTTACTTTTCTCCATCTGCCCATAAATATTCATACCTAGAGCCTCCAGACATTGTTGGGCATGTTTCTTCGGTACAAAACTCGGAAACTGTTCCATAAATAAGATTTATGCGATTGAAAAAATCTACAACTGATAAAATGAAATCAATTAAACAAAGAATAACATTTTCGTTATGTACAGTTTTGTGATTATGACAAAAATCTATTTTCATGAAACTCAATCACGTATCTTTTGTTTCGGAACCTAGGTAAATTTTTAACCTTAGAACCGTGCATGGTCTGTCCAACCTATTTGCGTGTTGCTAGACACTCGGTGCCCATAGTGTATTTTATATGGGAATAACTGGAAAGTTCAAAATTTTTTTTAAAAAAATTATAATTTTATTTATTATTAGTTTCGAAACTAAAAATAATATTCGGACAATACCGCACGGTCGAATTTAATATTTTGCAATTCTTTAAAAAATATCTTAAAAACCGCTTTATTGACCGCGCTATTTTTAAAAAATTAAAACAAAATTAATAAGTTTTAAAATTTATTTAGTGGATGCATTTCGACTTTCGTCATCATCAGCACAAACGTTTTTCAAGACTAACAAAATAAAATAAATTAAAACACCATTAACATTACTGCTTAATCAATGTAAACATTACAGCGTCAAAGTATAAAGCATAAAACAAACATTAACAGTGGCAAAGCAAAAAAGCAAAGTAAAAAATGTTTTTGAAATTTGAACATATTTATTCACAGCTGTGCAGAACAAATCTATATATTGGGTGTACAACTTAAAAACCGGAATTTGACGGTGGATGTCCGTACTAACAAATATCGTGAAAGCTCGAACTTTATATATATGTCATTTTTAAGGTACATTTGACAGCTGTCAAAATCAGTCAACAAAACAATTTTATCTTGTGTGCATCATTATTATTTTTCACGATGAATAACTTCGAAAATTGGAGAAAAAGACAGCATTTGCGGGAGGTTCTGTTGGGTCATTTTTTTGCAACGAAAACTGCTGCGGAAAGTCATAGTTTGCTTGTAGAAGTTTATGGGGACTATGCTCCAGCTGAATCAAGCTGTCGTGAGTGGTTTCGACGGTTTAAAAGTGGTGATTTTGATGTCGAAGACAAAGAACGTCCTGGTTAGCCGAAAAAGTTTGAGGATGAAGAATTGGAGGCATTACTCGATCAAGATTCATGTCAAACACAAGAAGAACTTGCAGAATCATTGGGAGTTGATCGAGCAATAATTTCCAGACGTTTGAAAGCCTTGGGATTTTTTCAAAAGATGGGAAATTGAGTGCCATACGAGTTGAAGCCAAGGGACGTCGAACGCCGATTTTTTTGATGTCCGAGATGCTGCTGGAACGCCACAAAAGGAAGGGTTTTTTACATCGTTTTGTCACTGGCGATGAGAAGTGGATCCATTACGATAATCCCAAGCGCAAAACAGTGTATGTCAAGAAAGGTGAGGCCGGTCAATCACAGCCGAAGCCAAATATTCACGCTTCGAAGGTAATGCTCTGTATTTGGTGGGACCAGCTAGGTGTGATCCATTATGAGCTGTTGCCAGGTGGTCAAACCATTAATGCTCAACTCTATCGTCAACAATTGATCCGATTGAAGCAGAAAATCCAGGCAGAGCGGCCAACGTATGCGACCAGACACGAGTCAATCATTTTCCACCACGATAACGTTCGGCCACATATTCCTGCCCCAGTCAAAAATTACCTGAAAAACAACGGATGGGAAATTTTGCCTCACCCGCATTATAGCCCAGACCTTGCACCATCAGACCACCATTTGTTCCGATCAATGCAGAATGCCCTATCAGGAATACGGTTCACTTAAGTTCAAGATATCGAAAATTGGCTCGATTCATTTTTGGCCGCCAAGCCGGCGCAATTTTTTTGGGATGGAATTCATAAATTGCCTGAAAGATGGGGAAATGTTGTAGCTTCCAATGGACAATACTTTGAATAAAATATATTGTAACATTTTTCTACAATAAAACATCAAATTTCGCTAAAAAATTCCGGTTTTTAAGTTGTACACCCAATATATAAAAATGAAATGGTGTCCGTATGTAGCTTATGAACGCGGAAACTACACGGCCGATTTACATAATTTTTTTTTTAAATTGTTTGTTGTGGTCTGTAGAAGGTTCTTAAGGGGGTGAGATGCCACTGAGGGGAACGGGGATTGCACCCCCCATACTAAAAAAATACAAAAAATGCTATATCTCTACAGTTATACAAGTTATGATTATGAAAGTTGGTGAACTTATGCATAATGTATGTACCATTCACCATGCAAAATTTGAGGGGGATTGAACTAGGGGACGTTGCACCCCTCATATGAAAAAAACACACAAAATGCCATATCAGTGTTCTTATGTCAGCTATCATTATGAAACTTGGCACATGGATGTTTATTGCGTCTACTATTCAGCATACTAAGCTTAAGAGGGATTAAAGGGATTTGCAACCCCAGTACAGTAAAAATACTCAAAATGCTACATTTCTACGACTATAGTAGCTATCATTATAAAAGTTGGTACATAAATATATATTTTATTTTCCTTGAAAAATCTGAAGGGTTAGAGGAGAAGGATGAAGGAGATAGATGGGACTTGGAACATATGTAAAGGGCATCGGGAACGGGCGAACAAAGTCGCTTCCGGGCCAGCTAGTAAATAAATAAAAACGAAAGAGACAAGTGCAATTGAAATGAACATAATGCATAAAAACACAGAAACTAAAATAGCTTTACTTGTAAAGCACATTAAACAAAGATGACTTGATCGGAGCTTTCGTCGTGTTCATCGTTATGCTTTTATTTTTGTGCATGTAAATGCTTTCGTAAGCGTCCAATCTCCTTTCTTCTCCAACATGTCTAACTAATTTCAGCTGTTATTTGCTAAAACTATGCGAATTTTCTAATGCGTGTAAAGGTACAGCTGATTTGTTTGGCCTATCATACTTTATATGTCCTATGTGTTCGTTGAACCTCGTTTCAATATTTCGCTTCGTCTGTCCAATATATTTTTGTTCACATTCGTTGCAACTAATTTCGTATATCCCAGCTTTCTTCATAGTTTCGGTTTTGTCTTTTGTTGACCATAACACATTTTTTATTTTGTCGTTGGAGGTAAAAACTTAATCCATGTTTTGTTTTTTAAAAATATTTCCTAACTTGTTTGTTATAGTGTGAGCATAATGTATTTGAATGCGTTTCTTCTCAGTGGTAATTGCTGATTTCAATGTTGTCAAATTTAATCTTTTAATTGTTTTGGTTTGTTTTTCTACCATCTTCGTGATCATTTTATCATCATACCCGTTTAGCTCTGCTACATATTTAATGTAGTTTAACTCTGTCATATAATTTTTTTATATTTAATGGCAAGTTGCATAACCTAAACACCATCGAGTTGAACGCAGCTTTTTTGTATTGCAAAGGGCAATACGAGTCATTAGGGATGAATCTCGGAACATTTGTTGGTTTTCTGTACACCGTGACTGCTAACCTATCGTTTATATCTCTGTTAACCAGCACATCTAGAAAGGGTAATTTTCCATCTTTTTAAATTTAAATTTAAATTTTACCGTTGGCCACTTTGAATTCAAAACATCTAACGTTTCGTTTATCTTATTTACATTAATGATTGCAAATACATCATCAACATATCTGAACCAGGTCTCTGGTAACATTTGTTCCATTTCTAAATCTTGTTCAAATCGAGACATAAACAATTCTGCTAAAAAAGGAGACAACGAGTTTCCCATTGTTGTGCCTTCCTTAATCTTATAAAATCTGTTTAAAAATTGGCAGCAATTGTACTCCATGCACAACTTAGCAGCTTCAAAATATATTTTCCTTTTCTTCTCATCATTTTCTCGATCTACAAGCCACTCTTGCAGAAAATTTAGAGTTTCTAGCATAGGGATGCTAGGAAACAGAGCAACCACATCAAAAGAAATAAGAACCATATCTCTACATATTAACTGTGACATTTTTAGCGCGGTCAATAAGGCGGTTTTTAAGATCTTTTTTAAAGAATTGCAAAATATTAAAAAAATTATGTTTTTTTGTGCAATATAGATTTTTTTGATATTTCATCTATATATATAAAAGAAAGTCGTGTTAGTTACACTATTTATAACTCAAGAACGGCTTAACCCATATGGCTGAAAATTGGTGAGGAGGTAGCTTAGAGCCAGGAGACGGACATAGGATATTCCGTTAGCGTGCATATTAAGGGTGGCCCTCATACAAAAATTTGTTTTAAATCGCATTTTCTCAGAGACCGTTCATCCGATTGCGTTGAAACATTCCCTGCGAGCGTTTTTCCCGGCAGCTGTGATATCGGTAGATTCAAGAAAAATGTTCATCGGCACTACTCCTCTTTTCCCCCCATCCCTCTAACGCATTTCCTTTTCTGCAAATCAACACGGTGCATTGCATTTATAAGGCTATCCCCTGAGCGTTGGTTTAAGTATAAAAAAAAAAATGTATATATAAAAATGAAATGGTGATCGTATGTAACTATGTAACTTATGAACGCGGAAACTACACGGCCGATTTACATAATTTTTTTTAAAATTGTATGTTATGGTCTGTACAAAGTTCGTAAGGGGATGAGATGCCGCTGAGGGGCACGGGGGTTGCATCCCCATACGAAAAAAATACAAAAATTGCTATATCCAGTTATGCAAGCTATGATAATGAAAGTTGGTGCATAATGTATCTGCCATCAACCATTTGAGGGGGATTGAACGAGGGGACGTTGCGCCCCCCCCCCCCTCCATTTGAAAAAAACACACAAAATGCTATGTCTGTGTTCCTTCATCATCAGCTATCATTATGAAACTTGGTGCATAGATGTTTATTGCGTCTATTATTCACATTGCAAAGCTTAAGAGGGATTGAACGAAAGGGATTTGCACCCCCCGTACACTAAAAATACTCAAAATGCTATATTTTTACGCCTATAGTAGCTATCATTAAACAGGCCCACAAAAAAAAAAAAAGTTCCATGCGCGAAAGATCAGACCACCTGAACTTTATGTTTTCGGGGTCGCTGAATCCGAAAATGGTGCCAGAACAGCGAAGTTGGTTCGCGTTTTTTCAGAAATCAACAATAATGCTGAAAATTAGAGATTTTTCCTGGTTTCTGAAATAACACGAACTAACTCCGCTATTCTGACACCATATTCGGACTCAGCGACTCCGAAAACATAAAGTTCAGGTGGTCTGATCTTTCGCGCAGGGTACTTTTTTTTTTTTTTTGGCCTGTGCACAGGATCTTTCGCGCAGGGTACTTTTTTTTTTGTGGGCCTGTGTTATTAAAGTTGGTACATAAATATATATTCTATTCACCTTGAAAAGATGGATGGGACTTGGAACATATGTAAAGGGTATCGGGAACGGGCGAACAAAGTCGCCACCGAGCCAGCTAGTATTGTTTAAAAAATTATATAATTCTGACCCAGCTCCAAAAGGTTTCTGATTTTGAATAAAAACTAGTAAGGGTGTTATCTTTGAAATTTTTGCATTTATGGGAGGTGCCACGCCCTCTTGTCCGAATTCACCCAGTTTTTTCTCAGAGTTTGAATTTATAGTTCTAAGTATTTGAGTGAAATTTGGTTTGGCCAGGCCAAAAACTAAATACCCTACACTGCATTTCAAGTATACATATTATTGGAGAGTATAAAAACAAATTGCTTATATATGAAGTGCCACGCCCTCGCCTCCGAGCTTACGTTGATTTTGCGTAGAGCTTGCATTTACTGTTCTGAGTGTTTGAATAAAATTCGGTTACGTTTTCTTAAAAAAACCTTTCAGTATAGCATTTCGAAACTTTCGCTTATATAGGAGGTGCCACGCCCTCTTATCCTACTTCGCCTACTTTAAGCTCAGAGTTTACAATTAATGTTCTTCGTGTTTGAGTGAAATTTGATTGGATTATCTCAAAAAACACTTTCATTGTATAATTTTGAAACTTTTGTTTATATGGGAGGTGCCACGCCCTCTAGTCCGAATTCGCCTAGTTTTTGCTCAGAGCTTATACTTACTTTTCTTAGTATTTATGTGTATTTTGCTTCTGTTATTGCAAATAATGCTCTTATTATTGCATTTTGAATATATTTGTTGTATGGGCGGTAGGCGTGTACGTTGATCGATTTCGCTCATTTTCAATCCCCCGAGCTAACTTTTACGACGGAGGCAGAATACCAAATTTCATTGAATTATGTTGCTCAGTTTTCCCAAAAAATGTATTACCACACACACCCAGCCAGCCAGACAGACGGACATGGCTATATCGACTCAGGAGGTGACGCTGATCAAGAATATATATACTTTTCCATACCTGCCACGCCTCCTTCTCTGCGTTAGAAATGGAAGGACAAAATGAATATACCCTGGGTGTAGGGTATAAAAATGTTTTCAGTATAGCGTAATGAAGCTTTTGCTTATATGAGAGGTGCCACGCCCTCTTGTTCATTTTGAATATATTTTTTGTATGGGCGGTAGGCGTGTCCGTTGACCGACTTCGCTCATTTTCAATCCCCCGAGCTAGTTTTGACGATTTGTGCACCAAATTTCATTGACTTATCTTGCTTAGTTTTCCCAAAAAATGTATTTCCACACACAGCCAGCCAGCCAGCCAGACGGACATGGCTATATCGACTCAGGAGGTGACGCTGATCAAGAATATATATACTTTTCTATATCTGCTACGCATCCTTCTCTGCGTTACAAACGGAAAGACAAAGTGAATATAACCTGGGTGTAAGGTATAAAAAACAAAATTTAAAAAAAAAAAAAAATCATCAAAATTGGAGCAGTTCTTGAGAACTTCCGACTAAAAGGCTTTATTGACTCCGCTATTATACCGGCTTTCATAAAAGCTATATCCCCATGGCTATATCTCCGAAACTAGGCATTTGCTCCGCTTGTCGTTGTTTTTGTTGTTAATTATTTCTAAAGCCCTTTTATGGCAAAAAATAAAAAATTGGACTTTGGGACAACGGGTAAGCCTGCTCCCAAATCTAATCTGTTTCGATTTGGGATTAACGGTGGGATTAAATGTGTTCAAAGCAATCCATATGGGATGGTTTGGTGGCAAGGCATTGGGTTGGATTCGTCTTTTGAAAGATTATATTAACTCCGCAGTTTATATTAATATTATTAAAATCTGAGTTTTACCTAGCATCGACCGACTAAGAAGCGAGCACTCCAAGATGATCGCTAGATATCCCACTCTCCATAACATTTTGCTTTATTTTTTCGATAAATTTACAATAACGAGCTCTTTATGTTTGCATTGGCAAAGGAATATAACGACCTTTTGAGAACTGGGAACAATTTTACTTTATCGACTGTTTTTGTTTTTTATACCCTTCACCCAGGGTATATTCACTTTGTCCTTCCGTTTGTAACGCAGAGAAGGAGGCGTGGCAGATATAGAAAAGTATATATATTCTTGATCAGCATCACCTCCTGATTCGATATAGCCATGTCCGTCTGGCTGGCTGGCTGGCTGGCTGGCTGTGTGTTAAAATACACTTTTTGGGAAAACTAAGCAAGATAATTCAATGAAATTGGGTACACTGCCTCCGTCGTCGAAGATAGCTCGGGGGATTGAAAATGAGCGAAATCGGTCAACGGACACGCCTACCGCCCATACAAAATATATATTCAACATGCAATTTTAGGAGTATTTTTCACGACAATGCAACCAAAATCTATATATAAATAGGCAAACGAAATCGGTTCGGTCCCTGTTTCTATACCTAAATCTCAACCGATTTGCTTGATTTTTATTTTGTTAGAAAGGTTGTGAGGAGGAGCAGTGCATAGGACTATATATTTTTTAAAAGTGGGCGGTTCCACGCCCCTAAATGGAAAAAACGATCTCACGGCTAAGCCGCTGCATCGATTTTAACGAAATTTGGTATGGAGAGAGGGTTAGGACTATGGAACGATAATATGATCATTATGTTTTTCAGTGGGTGGTGCCACGCCCCTAAGTGGAAAAAACGATCTCACGGCTAAACCGCTGCATCGATTTTAACGAAATTTGGTATGGAGATAGGGTTAGGACTAAGGAACGATAATATGATCATTATGTTTATCAGTGGGTGGTGCCACGCCCCTAAATGGAAAAAACGCTCGCACGGCTAAACCGCTACATTGATTTTAACGAAATTTGGTATGGAGATAGGGTTAGGACCAAGGAACGATAATATGACCATTATGTTTTTTAGTGAGCGGTGCTACGCACTTAAATGGAAAAAACGCTCTCACGGCTAAACCGCTACATCGATTTTAACGAAATTTGGTATGGAGATAGGGTTAGCACTAAGGAACAATAATGTGACCATTATGTTTTTCAGTGGGTGGTGCCACGCCCCTAAATGGAAAAAACGCTCTCACGGCGAAAATACTGCATACGATTATTATGAAATTCGGTATTGATATAGAGTTAGCACTGTTTAGCACAATAACATGATTGATTTTTATGAATTTTGGTATAGATAGATATCAAAAACTGTTTGCTCTTTAGTAGGAGTTACACGCCTCTAAATGGAAAGTACGATATTGCAACTAAGCTGCTGCACTGATGCAGATAACCCGAACCCTAAGGAAGAATATTAAAAGTTTTTTGTGTTTTATCGACCAAGGCAGGGTATAAAAACTTTTTCCTTTATTCTATGGTCAAATCGAAATGGTCGAATTTCGGCCACAAGGCGAACTCTAGTACACATAAATACTAAAAATTGTAAGCGCAAGCTCTGAAAAAAAATCTGAACGAATTCGAACAAGAGGGCGTGGCACCTCCCATAAAAGCAAAAGCTTCAAAACGCTATACTGAAAGCGTTGTTTGAGATATTCGAACCAAATTCGACTCAGACACTAAGAATCATAAATGAAAGCTCTCAACAAATTGGGTGAAATCGGACAAGGGGGCGTGGCACCTCCCATATAAGCAAAAGTTTCAAAATGCTATACTGAAAGAGTTTTTTGAGATAATCCAACCAAACTTCACTCAAATACTAAAGACTATAAATGCACGCTTTAAGCTAAAAATAGACGAACTCGGACAAGAGGGCGTGGCACCTCCTATATAAGCAAAAGCTTCAAAACGCTATACTGAAAACGTTTTTCACTCAGACACTAAAAACTATAAATCCAAACTCTGGACAAAAACTAGGTGAACTCGGACAAGAGAGCGTAGCACCTCCCATATGAGCAAAATTTTGAAAACACTGCAGTCTAGGGTATTTAATGTTTGGCCCGGCCAAATTTTACACTCTTACTAGTTTTTTATTTTTTTTGCCCAAATAGGGCTCAGGGAATTAATTACAACAACAACAGCAACTTCTGGTCGGACACAATTTCAGAGATATAGCCATCGGATGATTGGGATATATCTTTTATAAAAATCGGTATAAGTTGGGAACCCCTGGATGGATTTTAAAAATATTGATGTCATATGAAAGGTATATAAATTTCTTTACAAAATTTTTCAAATTGTGTGATAGTTTTCGAGATATGACAATTTTTTAAAAATGCACCCAATTTTTTTCCCAAAAAACCGTTATTTTTCCAAAAAAAATATATTATTAACCTATAATTTTAATAACTAAATTTGGAAGCCCAATTTATTTGCTTTCATTTGATATGCAACAGGTATCTGAAATTGCATCATTAATAGATTTCTATAGAAAAAAACGAAAATGGACCAAATCAATTTTTTGGAAATTAGGAACTCTTAACAACAACAATGCCAGGAAAGACAACATTTGACAGTCTATCAAATATCCAACACATAGTTTGCTAGCCAAATTGCGTAAATTTAGTAAAGTTGTTGTCTGTTCCGGCATTGTTGTTGTTAAAAGTTCCTAATTTCAAGCAAATTGATTTTGTCTATTTTTGTTTTTTTCTATAGAAATCTATTAATGATGCAATTTCAGATACATATTGCATACAGTGGCGGATCCAGAGGGGGGGCGACGGGGCGATCGCCCCCTCTCTCAAATCTAAATTATATGTAAAGATTTTGAAAACATTCTGTTATTATCTAGAAATGTAGTCAATCGGCCCCCCCTCTTGACAATGCTGGATCCGCCACTGATTGCATATCAAATGAAAGGAAATAAATTGAGCTTCCATCCAGGGGTTCCCAACTTATACCGATTTTTATAAAAGGTATATCCCGATCTTCCTATGGCTATATCTCCGAAAGTAGGTTAGACCAGAAGTTGTTGTTGTTGTAATTAATTCCCAGAGCCCTATTTGGGCAAAAAAAATAAAAAAAAAACAACAGTCGATAAAGTAACATAAAGCCGAGAACTGAGTCTAGTAAATGGCCGGGCAACAGCCCCAACCTCAATCCGATTGAGAACGTTTGGGCCATTTTAAAACGAAGTGTGCCAGAAAAAACATATAACAATATTTAAACATCTCACAAAATTAATATCGCCGATTTTTTTTTAAGCCGTGTGTCACTTACCATGCACCGCAATCCAATCGTTGAGATTCTCACCTTCCGGTAATCGGACAACCTGGCGCAAATTAATGCCTGACTGCAGGCTAGCCTGTGCCTGTTTATGTAAGGAATATCTAATTGTCCCAGCTGTGAAGCGCTTTTTGGGGCGAAACGTCTAAAAAGATGTCATTTAACACAAACATGTTGTTTTATTTGATTTTTCTTGCCTTTCCTTTTTGGAAGAACTCCAAGAAACCATTAAATGCCATCTTATGGCTCTATAAATAAATTGAATATTCACTCTTATGTTGAATTCGTTTGTTAGTAGTTTCGTGATATTAAGTTATAATTATTTTAAGCTTAGCAACAAATAATAAAACTTTATTTACAAATTTTGCGCGGTTTCGTAGCATTTCCGTAAAGATGAAATATTTTCATTTTCACAAGAATTCCAAAATCCGCAGCATGAAGAAAATATTAGTGCTGCCAATTAATTTTAGAAAACATCTACGATAGCCCCTTTTACATTATCAGTGTAGCCATCAAACTGGCCATCAATATGTCATATTGAGTTTGTGTTTACATGTTCAATAAACTGTCAATATTTAGTGATGCTTTGTACGCCAAAGAGGAAACAACGCAACAGCGGATGCAATTTTTATGAAAGAAATTGATATGCTGATGGAAATAACAAAAAATAAATTAATAAAAAATAGTGGAAATATCAAAATTTACACCATAAGTTTATTTAAATGGGTTTACAGCAACAATTTGTCATTTCCAAACCCACTTTATCACCAAATATATGGGTTTTGGCCGTTTATTAAAATTTTTTATTGAAATTTTTTTTTTTGAAATTAAAACTAAGAGTCTTTGATAAAAATAATAACAATCAGGTTTCAGTAAATTGATTTTGTCCCAGTCAAAAAATTAAAAGGTTTTCTTAAAGCTCCCATTAAGCTTCAGCGAAAACCAAAATCATTAAACTATCCGTTTTTTATTAAAAACAAATCATATATGCTAGCCATTTTCATTTCCGCACGATGTGTACCTGTTGAAATCTTTTCTTAACTGACTAAAAGTGTACTGAAAAATTTTCATTGCGTTTACACAGTCAACCTACCCATCAATAAAGTCATCAATACAGCAGAAAGTCAAAAAATTTTGTTTTTCGGCAAACAGATTGTCAATACAGATTGATGAGTGTATACATTATCAGTTTCTCATCAATCTGCATACATTCTCAGATTGATGGAAAAAAGTGAACTTGGCATCATTGGCATATTGATGGCTAGATTGTTAATGTAAAAAGGCCTGATGGTCTAGGGTTAATGCGAAGTGCGAACTCACACGAAGGGCACAAGAACGTAGGGCACGTCAAATTTGTAGGTGCGAACTCACACGACGGGCACGGCACGTCAAATTTCTCGCCAAGCGGAGGGAAGTAGTGCTTTCATTTCCCTCCGTTTGCCTACAAATTTCACGTGCCCTACAAGCCCGTGCCCGTCGTGTAAGCTTGCACTAGGCAAACGGAGGGAAATGAAAGCATCACTTCCCTCCGCTTGCCTAAAAATTTGACGTACCCTACGAGCCCGTGCCCTTCGTGTGAGTTTGCACGATCGTGCTAAAAATTCGTAATAGCCTGTTTCCACCGAAGGTTTATTTAGTGATATACGGTCATTTTTAGATTTATTTGACGTTAAATTAGGGTGACCAACCGTCCCCCATTCATAAATGTCCCGGATTTTCATGAATGTCCCGGAAATATCCCGCATTTAAGATGGACGCCCATTGTGTAGATTTTTGGTTATAATATGAATCTTTTTTAGGAATATTGCAAACCAAATTTTAATTTCAATAAAATCGTGCAAAATCAAATGAAATTATTGTTAATGGTAGTTCGTGTTATCCATTGAACACATTTCGCCTATAATATTTTTAGTGAAACCTTCATGTTGATTTATAAAGAGGTTTTTTTGTAGGAACGGAAATAGAAGTGGCATGCACATCCAAATTACTTGAAATACGTTTCATAAGATAAAAGAAAATAAATTTTCCCTGTCCCGCATTGAACGATTAAAAAATGGCTGGCCCACGTTAAATACATGATGAATGAGGTTAGTTTCGGCTAAATCACTTCATAAATCTTCGGTGGAAATAGGCTATAAAGGGCCGTCTACACGCACAGTTATACCTTAAGACTTACCTGCGCAAACTGGTTCATGCAGGTAAGTCTGTACGTGTAGACGGCAAAAGTCAAGTTTGCACAGTTCTTAAGTGCGGCCTGTGCTTTCTTTGAATTTCCAAAGATTTTTTTGTGCAAACTAAGTATGCACAGGCAAGATGGAACGCGTAGACGTCGTACAGGCCGTGCCTTCAATCTGTCGCTTAAATTTCAGTCTTCAAATCCATTTATATTGCATGTGATAGCTCTGTCATGAAAATTATGTGTTTTTCAATTGATCTATCTTGGAAAACATACAAAAAAACAAAACAATTCAAATGAAAATAAAATTTTTGCAAGACGCCACGTTGCTATGAAAATGAAATATACTGAAAACTGCACAGACTTGCCTGTGTCGTGTGGACGCGATAAAAAAAGTATGCGCAAACTCTAGTTTGCACGAACTGGGTTTGCGCAGGAAAGACTGTACGTAATTCATTTTCATGGCAACATGACGTCTAGCAAAAATTTTATTTTTATTTGAATTGTTTTTTCTTTTGTATATTTTCCAAAATAAATCAATGAAAAAACGCATAATTTTCATGACAGAGCTATCACATGCAATACAAATGCATTTGAAGACTGCAATTTAAGCGATAGATTGAAGGCGCGGCCTGTACGCCGTCCACACGTTCCAACTTGCCTGTGCAAGCTTAGTTTGCACAAAAAAATCTTTGGAAAGACAAACTGCCATACCTAAATTGGAGCGTCAGGCATTGCGTTATTTAACGTTACACAAAAGCATCATGCGCCATACCGAAATAAAGAGCATTGCGTTAAAGTCAATCGTTTGTCAAAATCATATTGTTGTTTCTTTTTTTACTTTTCTGCAGCTAACTTCGCTCCATAACGCTTTGTCAAAAATGGAAATTCGAATAGCTGAGCGTTGAACGTTGGCAATTACGGTATGCACCATACAAATTGTATGTACATGAGAAATTTTTGACAGTAAAATAACGCTGACGCTCCAATTTAGGTATGGCAGAAAGAAAGCATAGGCCGCACTTTTGAACTGTGTAAACTTGACTTTTGCCGTCCACACGTACAGACTTACCTGCACAAACCAGTTTGGGGGAAATATTTGGTCTAAATCGGGTTTGGGTTTGTGCCAAATATTGTGTGGACTCTTCTAGCTGAAAGATAATGCAGAAGTGGCAGTGGCAGCGGCAGCGTCAATGATCAGCTGTTTTTTTAGAAACAGTATGTTTCAATGGTAACGTTAACATGTTTTACAGTACATTACTTGTGATTTATTAAATAAATGAAATGAAACATAAGAGCAGTAGCAGTAAGCAGTACTGTTATGCTTAGCTCTATTTCTAAACTTACTGCCACTGCCGCAATGCTACCAAGCAAACAAACGGAAAAAATAAGAAAGGCAACTTTGTAATAATTAAAATACAATAGAAAAATAGTCGTCTACTGCTGCTACCGCTGACACTGCCACTGCTTTATTGTGAATTGTAAGCTGTAATATACGAAACAGCTGATTATTGCCACTGACGATTTCTCGCTGATTATTTCAAAAATTATGGCGCGCAAATTGTGCATGAATAAAACTTTTTTTCTTACACGGAGATTAGAGATTAAAAAACAAATACTTTATCAAAACGGGTCGCTCAGATTTATTTTTAGAGATATGGGCATCAGAAGTTGCTGATATAGAAACCAGTATAAGTTGTGAACACCTGGAAAAAATTTTAAAATGTTGATGCTGTCTAAATTATATTTTAAAAGGGATACAATATTGATATAAAAAACTTCTAAATCAGAGGTACTATTTTCAACATATTGAATGCATTCTAAAATGTTACTGCAAACTAGAACATTTTTAAAATTTTTTTGGTTCAGCTCAAAATCTAAAACATTCTACATCTTGAGAGGGCAGAATTTTTAGTCGATAAACGAAAACGCTATTGGCCAATTACTTGCAGATTGACAAGAGAGGTTCTCTCTTATGGCGCAGAAATCATGCAAAAATAACTTATTTTTCTTATATCATACTACTATATAAAAGACAACGTCTGTCTGTGTCTAAATAACTCGAGAACAGAGCTGGGCGATAAGGATTACGATTAGCAAACGATTACGATTGCAGTAATCGTTCATCGAACGAGCTTAGATTACGATAACAGTAGGTGCGTTTTCGTGGCAAGTGGGCTTAAATGTGCTAACTGTGGTCAAACAAAACGCTGAATTGTGAATAGCACTTTCGAAAATTATCTTCTTCTCTATTGTTTATGTTTTGGTTTTGTTTTTTTTGGTTAATTTTTTACAAAGTTTTCTAGAAAAAAATTAAATAGTTTTCTAAAAATACAGTAAAATCAATAGTTTGAACAAAGCCATATTAAGCTTTTTCAATATCGACGCCAGTGCCAAGGCAAATTCGCTGAAAAATGTTTTCGGTAAACGCAACCTTACAGCATTCGGCACATGTCGAAAAATCCAGAATGTCATAACATTTTTATAAAAAACCATACCTTTTTTTAGCGTCGATCTTGGAATTCAAGAATCCGTTTTTGTGGAGAACAAACACATTTAAAACAATAAAAATAATTGCCATCATTTTAATAAAACAAAATAAAAAAACAATTAAGTTTGTTGCTGAATTCAATTGTTAAAGTTTATTTGTTGGTTTAATAAAATGTAGCATTTTGTATATTGATGAATGTATGTTAAAGAAAAGGCAGTCGGTCGCTCCACTTTGAAGTAATGTACCACCGGGTCTTGATCAAGGTCGCTACTTTGGTTTCGGTGATAGTTTACCATCAGCACATTTGAAAAAAGTACGTCACGGTCAGGAACGTTTTGAAGAAATTGTAGATGATTTTTTTGGACAAACGTCCAGTTCAGTGACACGTGACAAGTTGGCACAAAAATGCCAGAAACTACTGAATTGCAGAGATAAATTTTGGCCCGATGAGGAACTACAACGAAGAGCACCAAATTGGGGAGAACACTTAAGTGCATTAAATGTAAATATACCAGAAGCCGGTTATGGCAGTCGTACGCATACGACAATTTTATTAGATGACAAGAATAAATTGTATCTTCATAAGGAGGCAATGGCTGGTGTGAATCCAGATGATAAGTAAACAACGACACATATTCAGGCCTGTTCCGTAATCTGCGTGGTTTAAATTACTTTTCAATTAGGAGGCTTTTTTGATGAAAATGCTGAGTCACATGATAAAAAGTATAGGAATCTTTTTTTGTGGAGAATAACAAGTTCTACAAATAATACGTATTCATTTGTATTTATTAAAAAGTAACTGTTTCGGAAATATTCGATAAAGCCGAATTGTTTCCCCTTTTTGCAGTTTTTTAAGATAGTTTCCTGAACGGTTACTTTTTCGTTAATGCAAGTCAATGTTATTTGTAGAACGTGTTATTCTCCACAAAAAAGATTCTAATCCTTTTTATCGTGACTCACTATTTTCATCAAAAAGCCTCCTAAATGAAAAGTAATTGAAACCACACGGATTACGGAACAGGCCTGATTGAGAAGCAATACTTTAACGATTTAAATAAACTGTTAATGTGTAATTAATCGTATACGAAGACGAGTTCAACTTTTGTATGCAAAAATAAATTTTCTCAGGTCATTTACAGCCAGAAGTTATTTTAATACTTTAAATTTTAATGTTTCATGTTCCAAATAACTATAAACTTTAAAAAAATATGAATTATTTAGTTTACATAGAAATTTTTTTTTTTACAAGCTTTTTACAATAAAATATTGACTTTATATTTTAAAAAGAAACCTGCAATCATTTCATTTTTTATAAGATTTTTGTATCTTGCTCTTCACACCTTTGAATGCTCTTTTGCGTGAACTTTTAACAGCGCTTTTAAACGCACGCGAATTTTTGGCATGTGAACTATATAGAAAATTAAAAAAGATTACATTATTTAGATTATGATTTTGAATTGTCTCAATTAATTTTACCGTTTATTTAAGGAATTTGTTCTCAATGGTATGTAAGTGTATGGATTCTTTTTCATATCACCCTTTGCCTTTTTCGATGAGTAGTCACTACCTATATGCTTATTTGCCTGATTTAGCTGTATAACCAGATTTCATTGAAACTGCATCACTGGCGCCAACAGATCGATGTATACCATTGCCACAGGCAGTATAACGCAAGGTAGAAGTTTTACCATGCACGCTAGCAGCATTGTTTGCGATTTAAGGCATTGAGTTTCACTTCTTCACATTAAATTGTTTAGAAATTAAACTGTGCATTTGAGTTATTTGTATTTAATATACTAATTACCATCACTAGAATCCTCTTCCATGCCACGTTTGACAACTGGTTTTGTTTCCATATCATCATCGCCATCATTGGGCCTTATCGTAAATAAATATTCTCGAGAATTTATTCCCTAACTCCCTGGTTTGCAATCGCAAAAAAATTTTGTGGAAAGGGAAAATTCACTGGAAAAATTATGTAATCGGCAATAAGTTGGGAGCGAGTTTTTTCACTTTTATTTGTTAAATTTGATCCTCAACTTTTTGTTAGGGAGTACTAAAGTATAAATGAATAATTATAAATAACGTTTGCCAAATTAAAAACTTTAGTACAACAATTTTAAAGCTTATTGAAATAGCTTTCATATGACACTAAAGTTTTTAATATCCATCCAAGCGTTTCCAACTTATACTGGTTCTGCTAAAACTACTTTTCACTTAAATTTTTTTTTTTTTTGGAAACTTTTTGGTGCAAACTTTTGATTTTTCAAATCCACAAAAATGATTAAAAAGACATTTTTCACTTTAAAAAGCAAAACATTAATTTAAATTTCACTGCTGCAATTGCTTCTTTTTCTTCTTTTGCAATTACTGTTTCTTGTTTATCTTTTTTTATAAGTCATCTGTCAAAATCCAGTGCAAAATGGAAAAAAATGTCAACGATTTATGGAAAAAAGCGTTGCCACATGTTTTTTTTTGTGCAAAATGTCTAGGAAATTGAAAAACATCAGCGTTTAGATTGGTTGTTTGCGCAAAATATCAAAGATATGGGAAAGACTCAGCGTTGCCAGATGTTGTTTTTGTGTAAAATGTCAACGCTCTTGGAAAAACACAGCGTTGCAAACTGGTTCTTTCTGAAAATGTCAACGATATTAAAATAAAAAAAGTATCCCTGCAGGAAGGGGAGTTTCCATTCATGAAATATTCACTACTTCCAGTGCTCCTTCCCCGGGAGGGAGAGAATGGAACTCCCTTCAGATTTACGATAAGGCCCTATGTGTACTTAATTGCAAATTTCAATTTCGATCACAAAATGTGGTAGAGAAATACTTACTTATATGGCTGTTTAGTAAAACAATAAATTGAAATATTTCGATACGCCATTTTTGTTTTTCTTTTAAAATTTTGAAGTTCGAAAGATTTGAAAATGTTCAAATGTCAGGCAGTGGCAGTGAATTTAGAAATAGATAAAAAATTGCACAGCGCTGTATGCTACCGCTGTTGCACACAATACTTTTTTATCTGTGGACTTTTGACAAAACAACCTAACTCCAAATAAGACAATTTTCCAGGATTTTAATCATAAACATAAAACTTCAATATGCTTCTTTTGGTGAAATCGCCATTTCTCTATGACTTTTAGTTGCAGAGATATAGAATCGAAAATCAACCTATCAAGATGTTTTATTTCGAATTGCATTTGACAAAACATCTTATCTCAAAAAGGTTAAAAAATTCAAGCATTTGCAATAACAAAAAATTTTTACAAATGCTTTTCACAAAACAACTTAAATCGAAATAAGAAAATGGTTTTTTCTTCACAAGTCAAGATAAGATACAGGTTAAATGGCAAAAAAAAATTTGACAAAAACACTTCTTCAAAATAAGTTACTTTTTCTATGGAACGAAGCAGAATTTTTTAAATAAAAAACATATGATAAAAACATCTTAGGGGAGGGGGGGCTAGTGTGGACTGGGGGCTAGTGTGGACAAATTCTCGCGGCGTTTTGAATTTTTTGTTTCTGCTTTATATTTTTCAAGTTGGTATTTGCATTCTGCATCACCAAAAAAAATTCATTTGTTGACAGTTCAGCTTTCCATGATAACGTGACCGAACGTGTTTTACGCAGCAAAAAGTAATTTTTTTGTTTTTTCGTAATTTCAGTGATACTTTTAAACTAATTATTCTTCTGCTGTAGTGTTAATAGATAATACAACTTAAAATAGTGTTTATTTAAACCATTGAAATTATTTTTGAAGAACTTTACCGTAAGGTTAAAAAAAAAATATTTTTGTTTAAAAAGACATGAAGGAGCTAGTGTGGACAACTGAAATGGGGCTAGTGTGGACATGTCCGCAGCAGCTGAAATGACTCCAGAAATCGTCAGACCATTTGTAAAAGCCGTTCCAAGAAAATACGTTACTAAAAAGAAAGAACGACAGATTCACATATCCCGATTTACTGGATACCAGCGAAATTTACCGAAATGAAATAGTGGCAAAGCTGCCACAACCACAACAACTGTCGGAAACATCGCGATCAGCAAGTTATATGAAGTTTGAAACAACATGGACAAAAAGTATTTTATATTGGCCAAATTGTCACGATCCACGGATCTCAAGATTTCGACATTACGTTTCTAAAAAGAAAGAACAATACGTTACTAAAAAGAAAGAACGACAGATTCACATATCCCGATTTACCGGATACCAGCCAAATTCACCGAAGTGAAATAGTGGCAAAGCTGCCACAAGCACAACAACTGCCGGGAACATCTCTATCAGCAAGTTATATGAAGTTTGATATAAATTTCTCCAAATACAACATGGGATAGCAGTTAATTATAATTATATTACATCATTATTTTCTTAAATAAACATGTATCTGAACTCTTTCTTAACGTTTTTATATGAATTATCAAGTTTCTTATGGTGTCCACATTAGCCCCCAGTTAAATTAATGGTTGTCCACACTAGCCCCGTAAGCTCTTTTTAAAATAATTTAAAAGTGCATTTATGAAAATAAAAAATCATAACTATTGATGCAATTATGAAGGCAAGAGGTATAAGTAATCGCTAAAAATTACTTTATTACAAAAATGATATATTTACATATATAATTTTGTAATTATATAAAAATAGTCCACACTAGCCCCTACTCCCCTATTTTAATTTTATCAAATACTATTGACCTTAGAGCAAAACAGTTAATGGAAAATATTTGTTTAGTATTCATTTATAATAAAAAGCTTTAACATTTGTTAAAATTCATACACAAAATGAATTGAGAAGCATCAAAGTAGTTTTTTTGCTCTCCTAAAAAGTTGAAAACTGTTGGAACACTGCCACTGCCGACGCGTTATTGGAGTTTGGGCTTTATAGATTTTTGGGAAAAAAAAATCTGGGAACAATGCTTGAGCGACATCTACACAAAGCGACAAAAATACATATTTAAGAATATGTACTACAATAACTGTTACTGCGCAATTGACCACACGACAGCACTGAAACATTTTTCATTTTTTTCAAACATAGCAGTGCTGCCAGGTCATCGGCTAAAAAATCCAGTACGCTTATTAAAAATCCCGGCTTTTACTTTTACTTTTTCCCGTTTTACCCAACCCAACAACAATTTGAGATAAAAAAGTTTTCTAGAATTTTAGTCATTAATATGAAATATGGGTGTCTCATAATTCACGTAAGATTTGAATTGGCTTCTGTTTGTGTTGAAGTGCTGCCAATCAAAAAATGCAACAGTTTGACAGAAGATAGTTTAGAGTTATTAAAAATGCACTGAAGGAAGAGATTTAACGCTGGATCAATGAAATTCAGCTATATTAATGAGAAGCAGCTAAGCAGATTTTTAGCTCTCCTGAAAAGTAGACAGTCCTCAGTAATAGCCCCTTTCCACCGAAGATTTAAAATAAGATCAAGCCGCAACTCACCTCAGTTATCATGCATAAAACGTCAACTAAGTCTGAAAACAGACGTAAATCTTCGGTAGAAACAGGCTATAAGGTTGTTTTGGCCATATATTGTGCAACCAATTCGTGACATGAAATGACATCAAATCGAAACAACTCGAAAATTTGTCGTATATCAGCATTTTTCTTGAACGCTAGAAAGGGCTCAATTATTTTTTAAATTTTGTTGTCAATATCGCAATTTCGAATTTTGTTATTTTGAAAAAAATTTTTGGAAGTGTAATAATTTTGTAAGGAAATTGAAATCAATACTAATTTTGAGGATCCCATTTTTTGTTTTGAGATTAAGAAGATTCTAAAGTGTGTAGAAGATCCTTCTTTTTTAATCCCTAAACTATATTCTTTGAAGAATTTAATTTAGTAAGGGAATGTCGTATAGGTTGGGACGAGTTCCTTTTTTGATTACTGGTTTTGAATCGGATTGAAATAATTTTAGCTTAGATATACCAATAAAAAGATATGGTCATTGGCTACAACTTTTCAGGAGATAGTTATTTGATAACGTGACCAAGTTCAAAATTACAGCCATTTTAATGCAGACAACTTTTTTGGGCAAGAAAAAATTTTCCGTATAACAGCCTGAACACAATGCGGGCGGAATGATTTTTGTTTCTCAGCTATTTTTATTTTTAACTATTTTTTATTTATTTTTTCTAGATCAGCTTTTTTTTTATTATTTATAACTTCAAAACCAAATACAAAACGAGTACTCACAGCTTTTTTATTTGATTTTTCAAATATTTTGATGTATGTATTTCAATTTAGAAAATTTTAAAAACAAAATTTATAAATAATAAAATTTAGTTGTTTTTATTTCTTAACATTTAGAACTATAATACCATTAGTTTTGAAAATGTAACCATTTTAACCAAAAACTTTTAGTAACGGATTGCTACAAAACTACCAACACTACTCAGTTTTTCGTCAAAAATCGTTTGGCTATTGACAAACTGAATTTGAGCAATGTTTTTTTATACTCTCTCAAAATATTTTTTTTTTCAAAAATCTCAACGGAAATAGAAAAAACGCTGCCGAAATAACAAAATTTTTTGTACTGCTTTCACAAGGCAATTTTTTATTGTTTCTCGATCTGTCGGCAACCGAAAAAAACGTTCCGCTCGCATTGAGTTCAGGCCATAAGTTGGGACACTTTCAAAAATCTGCAAAGTAAGGCAAAAAATAAGTAAAACTGCATGTTTCAAACAAAAAAAATTTGAGTAAAAATATATCATTCCGCCTAATCTGATTCGCAGTATATACAAGTGAAGAAACTGTCCCGCATATTTTATATTTAAAGTACTTCTTGTGCGAGACAAGTCTCCATTGTATACCACCAATGGAGTGGCGAACGAAACAAGTCTTTTTACAAGCTTCAACAATGCAACGACTACAATGGTTGAAATGTCTTCAATTTTATCAATAACTTTTTGCATTTAACTCGCTAAACTGCTTTTTGGGATTTTATAAGCGTTTGCGGTGGATTGAATGCCTTTATTAGCCAATTTTATTTTCTTGATCACTGCAACCAATGCGTTGAGATTCGTAATTCAAGATCGTTTTTTAGTGCGTTCGGTGACATTGGGAATTCAAAGCACATAAATGCGTAACAATCTACAAAGATTCAATAATAAATGCTTATAAATGCAATTGCATTCATCAAATACTGTAAAAATATCATTTAAATGGTATTGCAATGTCATGGAATAAAAAAAGTGCTGTCCCAACTTATACGACAAAGTTGCCATTTCGTGAAAGCCAAAAAACAACATTTGCCACAACAATACATTTCAATTACAATGAAAATATACTGAATACAAGACACATTGAACACAAATACATAGAATTGGTTTAAATTCGGCAAATTACGAACACGCAAAAACTATCGAAAATATCTTTTTGATATGACAATTTACTCTTTGTTTGGTATGAACATAATCACAAGAGTTCTTCGATCTATTGCACATGAAACGTTGAGTTATAAGCAGACTTTACTTCGACGGTAATAACATAGGTGTCGTCAGTATCGACAATTCAGGAAAAACGGCTGTCTCAACTTATAAGGCGTCCCAACTTATACGACATTCCCCTATATTTTCTTCAATCAAAAAGCAAAAAACCGTTAAATGCTTGACAATATCTACGCCATACATATCTGTGGCATTTTGACAAAACAACCTAACTCTAAATTGGCAACTTCTCAGGGGAGCTTACAAACTGTTTAACTGCTTTTCAATAATGTGGCTCAAATCCGTTGATCCAGCGTTAATCCTCCCTTTTCAATACTTTTTTACTATTCTTCAACTTTCAGCTGTCAAATTATTTTCTCCTTTTGGTTAGCAACACATCACCGCACGAATGGCGCTAAGTTCAAATCTTGCATGAGTTATGGCACACTCTTATATCTCTGGAACTGGAAACAATAGAGATATGGTGATTGTACCAAAAGAATCGTATTTAATTTTCATATTTATGATTAAAAATTAAAATTGTTTTATTTTGAGTTAGGTTGTTTTGTCAAAAGACCACAGATATGTACCTAGAGGAAAAAAAAATTTTTTGGACTTGTAAAAGATTTAAAACCAGCTTATTAGGAAATACATCTTTTTTCAGAATACAAAATTGTCAGTTATAATTTATTTTGTAAAACTTAAAATCATCAAACGGTAACATTGAAATAAAATGAAATATGCGCGTTTCATACTACAATGTATGTAGTAATTGCATAGCACTATTAGCGGAGTACACACTATCAAATTGTGTGGGTTTTAATTTGATGAACTCGAATTTATTTGGCATCACTTATGTTGAGCTCTGAGTATACACACCATCAAATCACTATTCAAATTTCAGTTTTGCTTTGTACGCCGATGACGTAGCATCGCAATAGCGGATGAATTCTGGCTATGAAAATTGAAGCGTGGATGAAAAACAAGGAAACTTATTATTAAAATGTAGTGGAAATACTATGAATTAAATCTTATTTGCAGAAATAAATTATTCCATCCATTGAAAAAACATATAAAAATTATTTTGTTACTATTTTACAAAACAAATTAACTTTTGTACATAAAATTCTTCAGTAGCTGCATTTAAAATTACACATCTATATGCAAGTCGACTATGAAGTTATTTAATAATTGAATTAAATTATTTAGGCTTTCTTTCAACCAGAATCTTACTTAAAATAATGAAAACAACCCTTATAATATAAAAAAATCATACTCCTCTTTACTTTCATCATCCGAGCGACGCAGTGTTGAGATTAGTACAAGCTAGACGGAAAAAACTCGAAATCGAATTTTTACATTCCGAGTATGAAAAAATACCAGAAAATATATAATTAACTCATAAGTAATTTTTTACTTATCTCCGCTTTCTACATAAAATACCAAAAATCGTCAAATTCGGCCCGAAAAATTATGTTTTTCAAATTTGTCTCCATGAAATTGTTGGATGTATACACTTGATTGTGTAAACGACCCTATCAAAACTAAATCTGAAAATACAATCTGGCATCACTGTCTTGTGTAACCTTTTGTAGTTGAGTTCAATTGTATCCTTCTTGCCTTCTTGTGAAGTTGAAATAAATAATTAAATACAAAACACACGTACATTTTATTTGATTGGTTTTTGCTCACACGGACAACAGGTTATGGGCCCAGAGCTGTCTGTGCGCAATCGAATTGAAATCATTAAGCTATCCTTTTAATTTATTAATTGATAGTGCAAGTGTTCTCGCTGTTTTGTTTTTGCTGCTTTGTTGTGACGTCACTTGCTGCGAATTTCATTTTACTGTTATTGGTGCCGCTTGCTGCGATTTTTTTTTCTATTGTTGACGCCGGTTGCTGTGATCGTTTCTTTTCAAAAAAAATGGAAAAGAAACGAAATATCAAGGTCTTCAACGGCGAAAAATACGAAAAATACAGTGTGTGGAAATTGCGTGTGCGCGCTCTACTAACAGAATTGGATGTTATAAAAGTTATAATTGAAGAGACGCCCTCTAAAATTACAAATGAATGGAGAAAAGCAGAATTAACTGCAAAAAGTGTTATTGTAGAATATTTAGCAGACTCTTTTCTTGGATTTGCAAAACCTGAGTATTCAGCAAAACAAATTTTCGTGAATTTAGATCGCATATACGAACGGAAGAGTCCTGCAACGCAATTGGCCATTCGGAAAAAGCTACTAGCATTGAAACTTCAAGGTGACATGACTTTGTCAAAACATTTCACCATTTTTGACGACCTTATTGCGGAACTTCTAGCTGCAGGTGGAAGATTAGAAGAAGCTGATAAGGTATCCCACTTGTTACTCACGTTACCTTCATCATATGATGGAATAATAACTGCAATCGAAACACTTGCTGAGGAAAATTTAACGTTACTGAGAGCCGTGATACCAGTGCAACCGTGATACCAGTGCAAAGGTGCTTCATGTAGAAAACAAATATGTGCCAGCAGGAAGGAACAATTGGAAGACTTCTCGAAAATATCGTCAATGCCAATTCAAAGCCAGAAGTTTTCAAAGTGGTAATAAGCAAATCAAGTGCTATTTTTGCGGAAGGAAGGGTCATAAAAAGACAGAGTGTTTTCACTACAAGAAAGTACTTCAGAATGATAATAAAAATAAAACCGTTCAAGCTGTACAGTTGCCTGAGCCGTCATCATCAAATGCTGCAACCTCTGGTTTTGCCTTTATGGTTGGTGATTGCTGTATTGAGGATGTTAATAAAGGTGTCACTTTTCTTCTGGATTCCGGAGCATCAGATCATCTCATCAACAGAAGTGACTTAACCGGTGCTTTCATCGAGCTGCAGATACCAACAAAGATATCCATTGCGAAGAATGGATCTTTCATATCTGCTACAAAGAAAGGCAACATTCGAGTAGTTACCAATATGGGTATGGAAGGAATACTTAAGGATGTTCTTTACTGTCCAGATGTGCCATACAATTTACTATCAGTGCGCAAGATGCAGGAGGCTGGTATGACTATTATTTTTGATAAAAATGGTGCAGAAATTAGAAAAGATGGTAAAACCATTATTAAAGGTAAACCTTTGAATAATTTGTTTAGTGTCTATTTTAATTTAATTTCTTATAGTCAAGCACTAGGTACTATAAGTAATAATTATCAACTGGCATCAGCGTTTGGGCCATATTGAAAAATCAAAATTTTTAGAACTGAAAAACAAGCGTATGGTTAATGATATTGATCAAATAGAGAAAATAACACCAAGTGATAGTTTGTGTGAAGCTTGTATAAATGGTAAACAAGCAAGATTACCATTTAATAAAAAGAAAAATAAAAGTTTCGTAATAAGACCATTATTTATTGTACACTCTGATGTGTGCGGCCCAATCACTCCTGCAACAGTTAATAATAAAAATTATTTTGTCTTTTTCATTGATGAAAAGACCCATTATTGTGTTACATATTTAATCACTTATAAATCAGAAGTATTTTCTGTTTTTAAAGATTATATTGCAAAAAGTGAGGCACATTTCAATTTAAAAATTGTTAATTTGTATTCTGATAACGGAGGGGAGTATTTATCAAATGAAATGAAAGAGTATTGTGTTGATAGAGGCATAAGTTATCACTTAACGATTCCTCGAACTCCTCAATTAAATGGTGTTTCCAAACGCATGGTAAGAACCATTACAGAAAAAGCTCGTTCGTTGATATTAGGTGCTAGCTTACCCAAATTGTTTTGGGGTGAAGCAGTTCTAACATATTTGATCAATATAAGTCCCACTAAGCTTTGATGAGAGATAAAACACCATTTGAATTGTGGCATGGTAAAAAGCCACAAATAAAATATTTGAAAGTATTTGGTTCTACTGTTTATGTACATAATAAAACCATGAAGACAAAATTTGATGAAAAATCATGGAAAGGTATATTAGTTGGGTATGGACCCAATGGGTATAAAGTTTGGTCTGTAGAGGCTCAAAAGTTTCTTATGGTTAGAGACATTATAGTAGATGAGACAAATTTTTTAGTATCAAGGCCAGAACTTTGGCTAGAAGGGGCTAATGCTGAAAACCCCAGTAAAGAAACTGATGCATCTGACAAACAGTCAAAATCAGTAGATGAGTCTCAGAAATCTGATCTTAGTAAATCAGATAGGCGAAGCTTGAAAGAAACTGGTGCATCTGACTTTTGGTCAAAACCAGTAGATGAGTCTCAGAAATCTGATCTTAGTAAATCAGATAGGAGAAGCTTGAAAGAAACTGGTGCATCTGACTTATGGACAAAACCAGTAGATGAGTCTCAGAAATCTGATCTTAGTTAATTGAGATATGCGAAGCTTGAAAGAAACTGGTGCATCTGACTTTAGGTCAAAATCAGTAGACTCAGAAATCTGATCTTAGTAAATCAGATATGCGAAGCTTGAAAGAAACTGGTGCATCTGACTTTAGGTCAAAATCAGTAAAGACTCAGAAATCTAATCTTAGTAAATCAGATATGCGAAGCTTGAAAGAAACTGATGCATCTGAATTTAGGTCAAAATCAGTAAAGACTCAGAAATCTGATCTTAGTGAATAAATCAGATATGCGAAGCTTGAAAGAAACTGGTGCATCTGACATACGGTCAAAATCAGTAAAGTCTCAGAGATCTGATCTTAGTAAATCAGATGTGGAAGTATTTGAAGAAGTAATCCCTACTAAGATTACAAAGTTAGATACCAAACCAAACGAATCAGTAACCAATGAACCTAGAAAGAGTGATAGAATTAGAAGTCGTGCTCCTATCCTTGATGACTATCTTATGTGTGCACAGTCTCCAATGTGTAATGTTCCTACTTCATATCAAGAAATTAAGGATAGAGATGACAGAATTCTTTGGGAACAAGCGATTAGAGATGAAATTAATTCTCTTCTCACAAGCAATGCATGGTCATTGGTATCGAAACCAGAAAATAAAAACATTAATGATTGGAAGTGGGTGTTTACAATTAAAAATGATGAGTTTGGAAATCCTTTTAAATATAAAGCTCGTCTTGTGGCACGAGGCTTTAGTCAGGAATATCTTGTGGATTATAATGAAACTTTTGCCCCAGTGGCCAGAATCTCAAGTTTTAGATTCATTTTAGTTTTTTTTCGAATCAATATAATTCACTTGTCCACCACATGGATGTAAAAACCACCTTTTAAATAGCGTTTTAAAAGAAGAAATATATATGAGAGTACCGGAGGGTATAAAATGTGAAAAAGATCAAGTCTGTAGGCTGCACAAATCTTTATATTGCTTAAAACAAGCTGCAAGGTGCTGGTTCGAATTATGTGAAGTAGCACTTAAAGGAATAAATTTTATAAATTCATCAGTAGACCGCTGCATTTATATTTTAGATAAAGGAAATGTATTTGAAAACATTTATGTGGTCCTCTATCTAGATGATTTAGTGATTGCCACTGCTAAAATTGCAACTATGAACAGTTTTAAAAGTTATTTAATGAAAAAGTTTCGAATGGTGGATTTGAATGACATAAAACTTTTCTTAGGAATCAGAATTCAAAGAAATGCCGATTCAATTACTCTAGATCAGAGTACATATATAAAAACTGTTTTAAGAAAATTTGAAATGCATGAATGTTATCCCTTTAGTACACCACTGCATAGTAAAATAGACTATGAAGCTTTAAATTCAGACGAAAAGCATGATAGCCCTTGTCGAAATCTTGTTGGATGCTTAATGTATATCATGGTTTGTACCCGTCCTGATTTAAGTACTGCTGTAAATATTTTGAGTAGGTATGTTAACAATAATAATAGGGAATTATGGCAATGCCTTAAAAGACCTTAAAGGATCAATAAATATTAAACTAACTTATGTTTGAGGTAGCTATAGTGATATTCTCATTGGCTATGTTGACTCTGATTGGGGTGGTCATGATAGTGCAGATAGAAAGAGCACAACAGGCTATTTATTTAAATTATTCAACCAGTGTACGATATGCTGGAGAACAAAAAAACAAACGTCAGTAGCAGCTTCATCTACCGAAGCCGAATATATGGCTTTTTTTGAGGGTGTCAGAGAGGCGTTATGGCTAAGATCATTAGCTAATAGTATTAAAATTGATAATGTAATTAAACTTGAATTTATTCCTACAGGTAAACAATAAGCTGATGTCTTAACAAAGCCGCTACCAACAGTAAAATTCTTGGAATTTAGACAAGAAATGGATCTCAAAGAATAACTTTAAAATATCATGTAAAATTGTATTTTATCATAAATAAGAAAATATTCAATAGTTTGATTAGGTTTTTCTGGGTTTTTCCTAATCCTTTGCAACAAATGTTGGACTATTTATGTATTACCCAGTAAACACATAGAAGGCATTTATATGTATTATTTATTTATGTCTAAAAATGTAACAATGATAGTTTATAATAATCTTTGTTTGTATGATTTTTATTTTTTTTTATTCCGATTTATTTTTGAGGGGGCGTATTGGATGTATACACTTGATTGTGTAAACGACCCTATCAAAACTAAATCTGAAAATACAATCTGGCATCACTGTCTTGTGTAACCTTTTGTAGTTGAGTTCGCTTGTATCCTTCTTGCCTTCTTGTGAAGTTGAAATAAATAATTAAATACAAAACACACGTACATTTTATTTGATTGGTTTTTGCTCACACGGACAACAGAAATTAGTTGCTATTTTCAGAATTTTTTTTTTAATATCTCCCAATATTGAAAAGAGTTGAAAATCGGCACACATTACCGCCAAGATATTTTTTATGGAAATATTATAAATTCAAAACCAAATCTTTTAAAATATTGGTGCTATAGAATAGAATTTTGGGAGATAAATGTGTAAAAACGCCAAATTCTGCAAAACATTTTGGAAAAAAAAAAAAATAGCCACTCCATATTTCTACCAAACTTTTTTTATTTAATCATTGTTATGTCTACTTTAAGCCCTGGGAATGCCTAAGGGCGCAAATTTACCTTTGACTTTTTTTCTTAATTTATAGGATGGTATTAAATATTAATGTATTAATTAGGCTCTGACCGTATTGTCTGAAATATAAATAATTTTAGGTCGATGAGACTTTTTGTGGGATTTAAATATTTGTAATACAACGCACAATATTTTTACACTGAGAAAAAAAAATAAATACACGAAATAAAAAAAAAAACCTATTTTAGTGAAGTTTAAATCAGTCTTAAAAACTAGAAATTTGGTTAAATATTCTGGTAATTAAAAAAAAATGGCCACTTGATATTTTCACCAAACTTTTTTTTTCAAATTAGTATAATCAGGCTTGTTCCGTAATCCACGTGGTTTCAATTACTTTTCACTTAGGAGGCTTTTTGATGAAATTGGTGAGTCACACGAGAAAAGTATTAGAATCTTTTTTGTGGAGAATTACAGCTTCTACAAATAATACTGATTTATGTATACTTGTAATGTTGTTGCACTCCATTTTTCTTAAATTGTAGAAAGTTTTTGATCTGTTGGAGCTAATTTAGTGTAGGCTCTAATTTAAAATGATATTTAATAAGAGGCACTGCACTTTTTTGTTTTTTACTGCAACGTTTCGTATATTTTTCATACACCTCATCAGGCTAAAAAAATAATAAAATAAAATTATAATTTTTAACACTAACTCACGAACATATAAAAACAATTTACCTCAAAATAAATAGCTTAAAAATTAATTTTACATCACATAATGATGGAGTCACCTAATAAAGGTACGAACATTTTGTATGTTTCAGGTCAACTAAATTTAATATATATAACTTATTTTGTAAAAAAGAATGTTTCGTAGAATGAAACATATACAGTAAACTGTTATAACAAACAGCAAACCATAAAAACAGCCAAAAAAAAAAACAAAAAGCAAATTTCAGTATATGGTGTTATAGAGTCAACATGATAAAAACCGGTTACTTAAAAAGGCGTCTATAAATATTGTTAAGATTACCCACATCTTCTTTTTTGTTTATATTATTAGGATCGCTATTTATAAACATCATTTCCGATAGTAAGCGTTTTCTATAATTCTGCTCCGTATCAACAATTTTGACACCTTCAAAATCGAAAATGTGGTTATTATTAAAGCAATGATTATAAATAACATGATCCAAATTTTTACTTCGCTTGTGTTCATCAATGCGTTTTTTTAAAGCTCTTTTGGTTTCACCATAATAATTCATAAAATTTTGAAAAATTTGAATAACAATGAACTACTTTCTGCAAAATTTCATGATAATGCCCTGTCGCAAACTAACACAGTTCTTCCTAAATTTTATGGTTTACCGAAAATCCATATAGCTAATGTTCCACTCAGACCTATAGTATCAAGCATAAACTCTCCGAACAACTCATTAGCCAAACTTCTTTATAATAAACTTAAAAATTGTGTTCCAGTTCCAGCTTCTCACATAAACAATAGTTTTGAATTAAAAGATAAATTAAAAAATTTCACAATTCCAAAAAGCCATGTGTTACTTTCCCTTGATGTTGGCGCTTTGTTCACTAATATACCTTGCGATTTAGTTATTCAAAGTCTTGATAAACGTTATAACCATATTAATAATGGTTGCAATATTCCTTATAGCGATGTTATTGATATCACAAAATTTCTTTTCAATAATACTTTTTTCGTCTTCAATGAAAAATTCTATCAGCAAATTTATGGTACTCCTATGGGTTCTCCTATCTCCCCCTTTTTTGCTGACATCTGTATGGAAGATTTAGAAGTTAACTGTCTAAGATTGTTGAAAGAAAAATATGATTGCAATGTTCTGTTCTATTTTCGATATGTTGATGATACTTTAATTTGTGTCCCAAAGGAAATGGTTAACACAGTTCTTACAGTGTTTAATTCGTATCATGAAAAACTCCAATTTACGCATGAATTAGAAGTAGATGGCCAAATAAATTTTCTGGATTTGACATTAATTAAAAAAAACAATCATATTATTACCGATTGGTATCAAAAGCCTACTTCTTCTGGTAGGTTGTTAAATTTTCAATCTAATCACCCATTGAATCAAAAGCGAAATATAATTTTTAACCTAATTGATAGAGCAGTAACGTTGTCACATAAAAGTTTCCACAAGAAAAATATCTTGTTGGTAAAAGAATTGTGCATTAATAATAGTTACCCAATAAACTTTATCAATAATTGTATATCAGAAAGGCTTAATTACATTAAATTCAGAAAAAAGAATAATGGAAGAAATGTAGATACTCAGCAATCAACTCATAGTAAAAAACCAATGGTAGTTATTCCTTACATAAACGGCCAATTTTACTCTAAATGTAAACACACGCTTTCAGCACACAATATTTGTTCCATCCCGAAAGTAAAAAAACCTTTTAAACAAATTGTAAGGCTTGGTAAGGATGTGACCAAAGATTGTGACAAAACTGGAGTGGTGTATAAACTTTCATGTACCAATTGCAATGCGATTTATTATGGTGAAACCAAAAGAGCTTTAAAAAAACGCATTGATGAACACAAGCGAAGTAAAAATTTGGATCATGTTATTTATAATCATTGCTTTAATAATAACCACATTTTCGATTTTGAAGGTGTCAAAATTGTTGATACGGAGCAGAATTATAGAAAACGCTTACTATCGGAAATGATGTTTATAAATAGCGATCCTAATAATATAAACAAAAAAGAAGATGTGGGTAATCTTAACAATATTTATAGACGCCTTTTTAAGTAACCGGTTTTTATCATGTTGACTCTATAACACCATATACTGAAATTTGCTTTTTGTTTTTTTGGCTGTTTTTATGGTTTGCTGTTTGTTATAACAGTTTACTGTATATGTTTCATTCTACGAAACATTCTTTTTTACAAAATAAGTTATATATATTAAATTTAGTTGACCTGAAACATACAAAATGTTCGTACCTTTATTAGGTGACTCCATCATTATGTGATGTAAAATTAATTTTTAAGCTATTTATTTTGAGGTAAATTGTTTTTATATGTTCGTGAGTTAGTGTTAAAAATTATAATTTTATTTTATTATTTTTTTAGCCTGATGAGGTGTATGAAAAATATACGAAACGTTGCAGTAAAAAACAAAAAAGTGCAGTGCCTCTTATTAAATATCATTTTAAATTAGAGCCTACACTAAATTAGCTCCAACAGATCAAAAACTTTCTACAATTTAATACTGATTTATGTTTACGAAAAAGTTACTGTTTCGGAAATATTCCAAAAAGTCCAATTTTTCGACTTTTAGTGGTTTTTTAAGAATATTTCCTAAACGGCTACTTTTTCGTTAATGCAAATCAATGTTATTTGTAGAACCTGTGATTCTCCACAAAAAATATCCTTACACTTTTTGTCGTGTGACTCACCATTTTCATCGAAAAGCCTCCTAAATGAAATGTAATTGAAAACACACGGATTACGGAACAGGCCTGTATGTCTACTTTAAGCACTAGGAGTGCCTAAGTGCGCAAACTTGACATTGTATTTTTTTTTTTTTTCAACCTATTTGTTTGTCCTAAAAATGCTATTAATTTAAATTTCAAATCCAGGTTACGAATATTTTTTCTAGATATTGTGAATGGCTTTTGGATAATTTCATTACTTTGAGCTCTAATCCGGGTAACATAACATATTTAAAAACACAACACTTTATGTTAATACACAGAAAAAAAATCACTTATAGAAATAAAAATTATGAAAAATAAACGTAGATAGCCCGAGAAAAGCAATAAATATTATTAATACATAAAAATAACATGAATAAATTTTATTTATTGTAATTAAATAAATAGTATAAATACATATGTATAAAAAATAAAAAGTATAAATAGTAAAATTTATTATATATGATATGAAGTGCATGATATAAACATTGTTATTTGTTTACATGAATATGAAATAAATCCTCAAATAGTTTTTTTTTTTTTGAAAATCCTTTGTTTATTGTTTTTGTTATTTTTTTATATAATAAAACTGAAATATATATTTGCTTCAGCATTAAAACAAAAGCTTATTTAATCATGTTATTAAAAAGTACTCTCGCATCCGAAAAAGTACTTTCTGAAGAGTGAAAAAAAATCCCTCCAAAATTATGAAATATTATCACTGATACTTACTAAGCTTTATTATTATAATAATATTATTTGGTTTTTGTTTTGTGTTCTCTTTTATGCAACTCGTTTGCTTACTCCAAAGAGAATATAAGATTCGAATATAAATTTCGCTATTGCAGATTTTTTCGTTTGTTATGATGCAAGATATATTTCAGTTGTATGGGATGTACCACGCCCACTTGTCCAACAGTACTAAAATTTTGTATAGATTTCAGAAACTACATAAAATCCATACACTACAAATTTTGTAACCACAGCTTATTCCGTTTTTAAGATATAGCCCAAAATAAATTCCAGTTGTATGGGAGGTACCACGCCTACTTGTCCAACTGTGCTCCAATTTTTTGTAAATTTAAGAAACTACATAAAACTTATGCACCTAAAATTTTGTTATCATAGCTCGTTCCGTTTTTCAGATATAGCGCAAAATGTAAATAAGCTGTATGGGAGGTGCCACACCCACTTGTCCAAAATTTTTGAAATAGTTTTTTTGTACTTTCCCATACCTAAAACATAAAAATTTCCAAAAAAAAAAAATAGTTTTTTTCGTCTAGCATGTACTAATCGCATCACTGTGCGACGCACAGTGGGGTATTGACCCCCAAAACACGCTATCAATTCAACTAGGAGACGGAGGCAACTTTTAAATTTTTTTTTAATTACAATGCATCATAATAAGAAAAAAACAACAATAAGGTGACATCCTTTAGTAGATTTTTTTTTTTTTTTTCAATCAAAAACAAATTTTTCATGCCTACAAATATCATAATTTTTTTTTTTTTAATTTTATTTTTTTAGTAATCACATTTATTGAATGCTGCTTGCTAAAGTTTTTTCGTTTGTATCAAGAAAACCGATATCACTACTTTCAGCAGTTGTCTTCATCGGATTCTTCAGTATCTTCAGCGTTATCTTCATTTGTTGGTGCTACAAGCAAATTTACAGCCATTTGTGGCAACTTTTGGAACTTCTTTTGCGGTAATTTCCTTTTGCTTGAAATAATTGGGTCTGAAGCTATTAAAAACCTATTTAAAATATCCTCAAGGGTTTTTTCTCTTCTCGTTCTTCAATTCTATGGGATCTTGTCCAACGCAACTTAAAGCCTTTAATAAACTGATTAATTATTTCATCAAAATCTTTCATATATCCCTCCGCAGGATGAATTCGACGCTTCATTTCATCTTTTAAATATTGAAATTTATCGCTAAAAGCATAATGCCCAGAGGTTTTCATTATATCATACATGTTTTGGCGAGATATAAACAATGTATTTGAAGCAGTTCCTAAAAAAGACAGTACATTTGATGTTCATATAAGACGAATTGCAGTGAAATACCCGAATACCCATTTAACACAATTATACTTCACTAGTATTAATGTCAAAACAAACCATTGTCAAATAAAACGCAAACAAATACAACAATGATTTTACAGCAAGGTCCAAACGGTTTCACATTGAAGACAAATAATACACGCTACATTAAATATATATTTTTTAGTTTATTTACTTATTATTTTTTTTTTTTTAATATTAAAAACAATATGTAATTCATATTTCAAGAGCAGTATCAATTAGGACATAATATTCAAAAGTAGTTAATATTACAAGGGTTTTATTTAAAGAACGAATACATTACAAAAAAATTAGTATTTTTAAGTCACTTATACAGCCTACATCGACAGCTTAAGAAGAATAACAAAACAAAAGGAAAAAAAAATCATAGCATTTTGTTGCATTGTTGGTGGCTGCACTTGCTTGTTATGATTATAGCGACTGGAGTTCTCTTACAAAAAGTTTAATAATTCCGAAGGAGCAAAACATCGCACAACCAAATTTTTAACACTTATTATGGACAGTCTATAGTTAAAGAAAATTATAACAAGATGAAAACCTTTCACAACCTAAAATACTTTAACTCTACTTGAATAATAAAAAACCTTAATTTTTTAACACATATTTAATATATATAAAACAAAATTTTTTAAACATTAACTCAAAAAAACTTTTATGTAGTAAGAACCACAATTACCTGAAGTTGAAGGTTCCATTAAAACATTTTCCACAAAAACAATTTTTTTTAATAAAAATGTACTCTAAAAAAGCCAAAAAATTCAAATTTTTCACAGCGCGCGAACGAAAGCAAAAAAAGTTGATCTTCAACCGCATATAACTTTTTAACTAGTAATGTTAGGTCAACAATTTTTATTTTTTGTGACGCAGAATTTAATTATCTTTAAACCGGTATCAAAAAAAGCCGGTACTTCAAAAATTTTTTTTTTCAATTAAATGCGTAAAAGCGTATACAATACCCCTTTGTGCGACGTGTACTCGTTGAAATCTTGTTTTGAAATGAAAATATGCATACAGAAAAATGTATTTGCGTTCACATTTTCAAATAACTCATCAAATCACTCGTCAAATCAGCGAAAAGTCAAAAATTTTTGATTTTCTTCAAAGTTTTTGACAAATTATTTGAAGAAGCGTTCTCACTATCAAAAACTCATTAAATCCATACAAATTTTGTTTGACGGCAAAATTGGGTGATGCCAAACTAATTTAAACTCATCAAATTAATTTGTGCAATTTAATAATGTGTACACCCCAAAAAACTTTGAAGAAAATTAAAAATTTTGGCTTTTCGCTGATTTGACGAGTGATGTTTTGAAATGAAAATATGCATACTGAAAAATGTATTTGCGTTCACATTTTCAAATAACTCATCAAAAGATTTCAACGAGTGCACGTCGCTCGGATGATGAATGTAAAGAGGAATACGATTTTTTTTTATATTATAAGGGATTTTTCATTATTTTAAGTAAGGTTGTGGTTGAAAGAAAGCTTAAATAATTTAATTTAATTATTGAATAACTTCCTAGCAGATTTGCATATACATTGTATGTTATTTTAGATGCAGCTACTGAAGAATTTTATGAACAAAAGTATATTTTTTTGTAAAATAGTAAAAAATAATTTTTATTTGTTTTTTCAATGGACGGAATAATTTATTTCTGCAAATAAGATTTAATTTATGGTATTTCCACTTTATTTCAATAATTAGTTTCCTTGTTTTTCATAGACGCTTCAATTTTCACAGCCTGAATTTATCCGCTATTACGATGTTACCTCATCGGCGTACTAAGCAAAACTGCATTTAAAGTAATTTGATGGTGTGCACACTCAAAACTCAAAATTAGTGATGCCAAAAAAATTCGAATTCATCAAATAAAAATCGTCAAATAGCACAAATAGATCAGGTGCAAATGTTATATGAAATAAAAGTAAAAAATATACATTTCCACATTTTGTTAATTAATTTAATGATAATTGCTTATTTTGAAGAAAAAAAGTTGTTTTAGGAAAACAATAGTTCTCAATTTTAAAACGGTAAATTAGATTTAAGTTTAATTATAATCAAGTTTTTAAGCCTGCTAAAATACCTTTTGAATGAAACCAATCCATCAATCTTATCGCTACCTACAACACAAAAAGCGCATGCACGATGATAAAAATAAAACAATGCGTAAGGTCTGCACGGCCCCGACGTTCGTTGAATTATGAAGGAGAAACCGATAGTTTGGTTTGCCGCGTGGGCGCTTGTATATGCAGCAATGGAGAATTGACCGTAAGAGAATTTTTTAGTCGGGTTGCCAGTGTTGACAACTTAGGGGTTTTCCCCCTAAATTCAGGGGGAAAATAGCGTCCCTGGGGTTTTTTTAGGGGGTTAAAATGCTTAGGGGTTTTATAAAATATTGGGGGGATTTTTTAGTGGTTTTTACAGGTAACTTTGCCATTTATGCACCGATTTTTCTTTATTCATGAGACTATTTTTGCTGTGGCTGTTTCTGAAGAGCAATGTTTTAATGTTATAATTTCAATAATTGGCCAATTGGTTTAGTCTGTAATATTATTGTTGATTGCTAAATTTCTTCTTAAGACTTTTTGTGGAGAAATAGGGGCTTTTGGAAATGTTTGGTATTACACGCCACAAAAGAA
Organism: Calliopum simillimum; assembly: GCA_951812925.1. Classification (NCBI taxonomy): domain Eukaryota; kingdom Metazoa; phylum Arthropoda; class Insecta; order Diptera; family Lauxaniidae; genus Calliopum; species Calliopum simillimum. The sequence continues at coordinate 8,711,242 of OX638373.1, read as the reverse complement.
ATGTTTGTAAAGGTATTGTTGAAAATTTGTAAAAGCCTCGTAAAACTCGTAAAACTGTCAAAGTTCATATTGATTTTGACAACTCAGTATTACGAGTTTACGAGGTTTTCGAGGCATTTACACGTTTTATGGAATACCCTCAGTGTAAATATTGAATAATTGCTCGTCGAATCGGCTAATAATAAACAAATGCTTTTTGCTCTAATAATCTGTTTTCAGTGAAGATTTAGAAACGTTGAGATTAGTTTATCACATCGTTAAATCTAACCCGTTTCCAATTGACAAAGTTCAGGGCTGTCACAAGGTCCAAAATTGCTACAACCGGTAGCCTTGCTGTAATTAATGCACAGATTTAGTTAAATCTCAGTAGAAATAGATTAATTATTGTACGGTAAATTATGTGATCAACGCCCAGATTTAGCGCTAAGTCCAGAAACTGCCTTAAATCACCTTTTAAATCAACGGTGGAAACAGGCTTTAAGATAAATAGTAGGGGAATGTATGCGGATATGAGACACCTACGGGTACGAGACAGTCAATTTTTTCTATGATGCAAAATTAATATCGCCAATCTGACTACTGTCGAACTAACCTCTTACTATGACCAAGTTTTTAAGCCAACACCGAAGTGAAAAGATCTATTGCTTATTTAAGTTATACACCTCAGGTCGCAACTCGACTGTAAAAAGTTTTTTATGATCTGTTTCAAAGTGTTATATTTTGGATTTAATCAACTGGAAATGGGAAGTGTCATTCGTTACCATTTAGCGTTTTATATCTTCTTTGTGATACGATTTGGGTTAGTGTAAATATAAATGGTTAAAACATTACTTTTAAGCTTTTCTTAAAAAGTGTCATGTATTCGGGTATGAGACACATCATGTATCCGGGCATGAGACACTTTTTTTTCGAACCCAAATCGTGTGCAACTGTCAAATATCGACATGTATGTGATGGTACATGTGTTTACGTACAGTTATGGTGTTTTTATTTTGTATTTTCTAATTTAAATTACATTTTTAAAGGTGTCTCATACCCGGATACAAAATTCGTAACGATATGGACATTTTTTCTTTCGAACGAAAAGTGAATAAAAGTTTGTGCTAATACAGAGAGGGGTTTTTATTTCATATTTTCTGATTTTCATTGCATTTTTCTAGGTGTCTCATACCCGGATACAAAATTTAAATTGCTAAAAAAAAGAACTTAGAAAATTGCCCATAACTTTTGAATGTGATGAAATAACTTTCTACGATCTTCAGAAGAAAGTTGTGTGCATTTCTTATCTTTTGAACGATATATAAAATACCTGAAACGGTTTGACCAATAAAGAGTTATGGCTCAAAAACAAAGCCCGTCTCATACCCAGATACATTCCCTTACCAATACGTACAAATTCAACAAAATTTTATACATAAAATAGGATGTTTTGTCAAATGTCTATGATTGTTAAACTTCATTTTCTTTACAAATTTGCATATTTGTTTTTGCGTTAAAAAACTTCATAGTTTTCAAAAATTTTTCTAAACGCTTACGACCTTTTTTTGTTAGAAAATTTTTAGGGGGATTTTTAAGTCCTCAGTGCAATTTTAGGGGGTTTTGGAACTGCATTTAGGGGGAAAATTTTTTTGATGTTGTCAACACTGCGGGTTGCGATCGTTTCTCAATCGTTTCATATGCCACCAGCGAGAATATAACTATCGCCCGACAATTTAGTCGTGTGTGTGAACCAGCTCTTAAGCGAGAAACACATAAAAAGTATGCATGCATCAAGAATTGTCAAATTGAAGTCAAATACATGTCTGCTTATGAGAGCGCCCAGATAGAAAGCATGCTTCGAGCATGTATTTGACTTCAATTTGACAATTCTTGATGCATGCATACTTTTTATGTGTTTCTCGCTTTAGTGTCAACATTTACCCACAGGTGGTGTTTACAAGAGATAAACAGTTTCAGCATTCTTATGTTGGCAATAATGGAAAACCTCGTGTATGGCTTTCGTGTTCATACATTTCCGTTTCGGTGCGTGATCAATTAGGTAAGAATTTGAGTTTTTTTTTCTGTGTAATGAAATTATACAGAAATATATCTTTTTTATTCTTCAACCGCGGAAATACATTTAAGGTATTCACAAAGGTGTGTTAAATCCGCTCTTAATATTGCGACGATTTAATTTTAATACTTTTAAGATGATGTGGTAAATTTGTTGTTTTTGTTTTGCATGCAAATGCAAATTAATACCATGTGGCAACTTTAAAAGTCTAAAGAGCATGTTTTTCTTTATGTGGCAATTTTACGACTCAATAATGGTTGGCAAAAAATGTAAACAATCGAAAATGAACATGGAGGCCAAAAATGTAAGGTAATTTTTGTGATTTTATCAAATATTTTACTAATTTTTGTTTGTTTTTAAATATAACAGCAAAAGCGTGTGTGTAAGGCACCATACAAAAAATGGACAGAAACCAAGACTCAAAGCTTGATTCTTTTTGTAAAAGAAAATCGTCCAATGGAAAAGCCTACAGCACAAGCTTACTACCGCCGATATTTACAACAAAACGGAATTGAGAGCGAATGAAAACACGTTCGCTGTAAGGTCAGACATATGCAAAAAGCCTACAATAATGCAAAAGCATTGGGGAACTCCGCCGGAGCTGGTGCAATGATTGAGGGTGAAACCATGCAAAGTACGAACAAAAGCAAATTTTTCCTCTTTGTGCATATTAAAAAACTATTTTTTGTATTTTAGGTGTTATTTTGAAAAAGTGTCCAATGTTTTACGACTATGAGGACGTCTTCGGATACAGAGAGGATGCGCTTCATATTGCCATTGTGGATACGGAAAGCGAAGAATTTCTTGGAACGAACGCACAACAAACCCCACATTTTGTTGAAGTCGACGTTTGTTGTGCGTGTATAACTATTTTATATCACGCCACTGTTTTAACAAATTACTATGTACTAAAACTTAACGTTGTTTTATGCGTACGTTTGTATGTTGAATATTATGTACATGCGTACACTGCTTTGTGCAGTGGGTGTACGCTTGTATGTACAATGCAATGCACACGTGTATTATAAGTGGAGCATACATCTATTGTTGTTGTTGTTGTTATTCATACTATCTTCATTTAATGATCATTTAGGGATAGCATGTAACTTTATAATTCTCATTATGTTTATAAGTTTTAAGTGTTAAGCTATCTTGTAAGACATTTACAAATTGGAATTAAAAACCCAACAAAGTTAAAACTCCGTTTTTAATTAAACACCTTTTTTGAAAGTCTTAGCTCACTTAGCTGTTCATATAGCAAGTGACTAAGCCAGCTAGTCGCTTTGATATATTGCACAGCTGTTTAGACCAGGCAGGGCTCAAAACATTCAAACGTGATTAAACCTTTTTCGTTACATGGCGATCCTGCTAAACGTCGAGTTTTTAGAAAAAAATTTTTCAACTAAGAAATTAAAAAAAAGTTTACTTGCCGCGAATTTTTAGTCGTTTTTTTTTGAAAAAAAAAGTTTCTTTTTCTCGACACGGACTTGAAATCGTTATTTTTTTTGAAAAGCATCAAAGAGGTGGAAAATCTACTTTACATCAAAATATTGAAGATGACTGCGCACAGAAACCACCATCAGAATGGAACTGGAGCCCTTTATTTTCGTTGGAATTAACAACATTTTTTGAAGCTCAACAACTTTGAAAATAAACAAGAAAATATAAAAAAACAAAAATGTATATTCAAAAAAAAATAATAAAAGAACAATACAAAAAAATAATACAAAAACACGAATAGAAAAACAACACACTATAAAAAAATAAATACTTTGTTAAATTTAAAAAAAAAAAAAACATTTTTGTGAAATTGAAATTGCCGACGGCAAAACACAAATAAAAAAAAATTTTCGAAATTGAAATTGCCGACGGCAAAACACAAAAAAAAACTCAAAAAGTGGATATTTTTCATAAAAAAAAGAACTTTAATTGAATAATTGAATTAAAATATAAATAATGAAATTATAAAATATATAATGCAAAAAAAAAAAGAAATTAAAAAATATACTGTTTACAAAAAAAAAAATCAAGTTAAAAAAAAACTGGAAAAATGGAAAAATAATAATACAAGCTTTACAAAACAAAAACTAAAATAATATACAATTACAAAAAAATGAATGTAAAAAAAAGGACTTGGAAAGTGTTTATATGATTAAAAAAAAAAAAAATGAGATAAAGTTAAAAAAAAAACACGAATAAAAGAAAAAAACAGAACTATAAGTGAACAAAAATAAAAATAAAAAAAAACATCATTTGAAATCATCTTTATAGCATCTTTAAAACAGCTGAAAAATTTTGCAACATAAACGACGGCAAAGCAGATAAATAAAATGCGTGAAATTTAATAAGAACCAAATTTTTTTCTTTTACATTGTTTAAAAAAAATGAAATGCGAAAAAGTTTAAAATTTGAGCATATATTGTTATGTATTTTATTTTTATTTTTTTTTATCTTCTATTAAATTTAATTTGTAACTAATAGGAAAATTAAAAAAAAAAAAGTTTTAAAACATGTTTTGAAAATTAAAAAAAAAAACCCATAAAACAACCAAATTATTAATTTTTTTTTTGCTCTCACTGGTAAAGAATTTTTTTTCTTCGTTTGCAAACACAAAAATATCAAATCATTTTTACCGACGGCAAAACGAAAAATTTGAAAATTTTTTTATTTTTACCGACGGCTAAATACATAAATTGCATATTATTTTTGCCGAAACAAAACAACTTGTCAAACCGTACACACAAGTTTGGCTTATAAGCTAAATTTGATTTCATTTACTATTTGCTTATTTTTAAATCACGGTTTACTTCGTGGAAATTATAGTGAAATTATTTTTATTTTTTTTATTTTTTTTTTTTAAATAAAATCATTTTTTTTTCTTTGCTCACAATATTTTTTTTTATTTGTGTAGTCATGTCAAAATCATTTGCAAGAAATAATTTATAAGCAAACTTAAAAGCAGTGCGGTTGAAATTTTGGCAATTATGTAAATGCTCAAATAACACATATTTTCCGATAGAATAAACCATGAGAAAATTTTGTTTGATAATTTGTCTTTTCACCAAAATTCCATACCTACCATTCCAAGTACTAATCATGTATTTATACACCAAAAAATTACAAAATTATAATCACACCGGACGTAAAAAAATACCTTGTCTAAAATATGATAATAAAAGTGCACTAAAATCTTTTTAAAATAAAATTAAAATGTTCTAGAACTTAATATACGTGATCTTATTGTTTACGGAAAAATCGCTTTAGGGCAATTCTTTCCGAGACTAGTAAATGATGTCGGCAATCAGATTACGCAAAGTTACTAAATTATGAGCTCTGTTAATAAATTGATGTGAATAAATAAATTAAAATGCAAGGAAAATATCAAAATGTGACTATAGCGCTTATCCCAAAAGGGCAAAAATTCTACTACTTCCTCTCTGATAGAACGGCAACAAATTCTAAGAAAGTTTCATTATGATCCTGTATCAGGCCACCCAGGCATCAAAATATTGCTTTCGGAATCATTTCAGAAATACATTCATTATGATAAAACGCAAAAATTAAAAATTTAATAAAAAACAAAAATGATTTGGTATTTTAGATTAAATATAGCATAAGGAAAATAGCAGATAAAAACAAAATTAATTGATTCGTGCGCACGACTCAAAGAAATATAAAAAAGTTATTTAGATATTTAATTATAGTTATTTTTTTTTAAAATCTATAAAAATAAAATTAAAAATATCTATATTTTTTTTTAGAATGTATAAAAATTACTATCTTGCAATTTTTATTTATTTTTTTAATTATTATTATTATTATTATTATTATTATTATTATTATTATTATTATTATTATTATTATTATTATCATTATTATTATTATCATTGTTAAATAATTTTAATTATTATAATAAACTGTAAAAATAAAAGCAACAACAACATAGTTATCAAATAGCAAACATAATAAATTAAAAAAAAAAACATTTTTATAAATTAAAATTTTTTTTTTTTTTCTAAAAAAGGGAGGTGTTGTGCGTGTATAACTATTTTATATCACGCCACTGTTTTAACAAATTACTATGTACTAAAACTTAACGTTGTTTTATGCGTACGTTTGTATGTTGAATATTATGTACATGCGTACACTGCTTTGTGCAGTGGGTGTACGCTTGTATGTACAATGCAATGCACACGTGTATTATAAGTGGAGCATACATCTATTGTTGTTGTTGTTGTTATTCATACTATCTTCATTTAATGATCATTTAGGGATAGCATGTAACTTTATAATTCTCATTATGTTTATAAGTTTTAAGTGTTAAGCTATCTTGTAAGACATTTACAAATTGGAATTAAAAACCCAACAAAGTTAAAACTCCGTTTTTAATTAAACACCTTTTTTGAAAGTCTTAGCTCACTTAGCTGTTCATATAGCAAGTGACTAAGCCAGCTAGTCGCTTTGATATATTGCACAGCTGTTTAGACCAGGCAGGGCTCAAAACATTCAAACGTGATTAAACCTTTTTCGTTACACGTTGACTGTGAGCCATATTTTGGCGACGAAACATTTGCTCCAATCGAGTCGAACTCTGCAGTTGAAGAGGATGTGATTATTATAGATCCTAGCGAACAAAGTGCGTCGCCAGATTCAGAAAGTGTCAAAAAAAGCTTAAAGCGTGGCCAAAAAGGTACTCCCGCACTGGATTGGCTGATGTATTGCAGGCCCCATCTGAAATACTTTCAATGAGAAAAGAAACTAAGGCAATTGAACTGAAACTAAATGAGTCTGAACTAGAACTGCAAAAAGAGAAGTTCTTATTTGATAAGGAGAACCAAGCGAAAGAATATGATATGCAAAAGGAACGGTTGGCCTTTGAAAAAGAAAAGCACGACATTGAAACCAAGCGCACGGATAAGCAATTGCAAATGGAGCGCAAGCTACGCATAATGGAAATGAATATGAAATAGGAGGTAGCGCTCAAAGAAATTGAATTAAAAGAAAGAGTGGAAATGGAGAAACTTAAAAAAAAGTTAGAGACTGATTGGTTTTCATTACTTTATTGTTTTTATTATTATAAGCGTTGAAGTGCTTTCATGTTTTTTAAAGAATTTTTTGTCTTCTTTTTTATGCTTTAAGAGTTATTTAAAATAAACTGAAGCAAAGCTGCCCTTATTTCATTTGTTGAGTACATTTCTTGAGGGTACTCCGCATGATAAGTTACGTCAGGATCTTCTGTGCTTTTGATTTCAATTAAAATGTTGTGCAGAATGCAGCATGCAAGTATCCAATTGCAACAATCTATATGGTTTCTCTCATTATGTAAACGAAATCGGAGTTCCTTAAGGCTGGAAAATATTTCCTTTAGTTTACTAAAGCAATTTTCAACTCGGACTCTAAATTTAGCGAAGTGCTCGTTGAATCTTGCTCTAATGTCTTCTGTGAAGTCATTGCTGTTTTGTCGAAATGGAGTTACAATGTATTGCGACAGTGCATATGCTGAGTCGCCTGCTAGGTATTGCTTTTCACATAAAAATCTTTCAGGTGTTTGACCTAACCTATAGAAGATTCAGTGAAAATTCTGGCATCGTGCACACTTCCATGATGTCCTATCACACACTATTGGAACTTTTATTGAATGTTGTTTTTTTCTTGAGAAGTACAGCTCGTGACTTACAGTTGGAGCTTCTGCCAATCGGATTTCTGTACCATCGATGTAGCCAGTGCACCCCGGCAACTCGTGCATAGTTTGAGCAACAATTTTTTCACGTTCTTCTGTTTTAGGCCAGAATAAATACTTGGGCTTCAAGTTAAGTATAGCATGGATGACACGTTTTGTAACAATAACTACAGTTCCTCCATCACCTACACCAAAGATAGTTGCGATCTTTCTAATTGAAGCGCTGTCTCCATTCGATCCTAATCGAAATAAGGCGATCTTTAGTTGAACATAAATCGGTATCGGTGGGGTCACACATTTAGTATGGAAAACTGGATCGTTTTCTATAAGCGACATGATGGTACAAAACTCATGATTGCTCACACGCAGCATTTGGCGCATTCTGCTTTCATCCAAATTAGGTAGCACTTCTTCAACCCAATGAATTGACTTTGGTAAATTTAAGTGAGTGCTTCTGCGATTTTGCAATATAAGTGCAGCATTCATAGTGAAGTCCACAATCACGTCTTCTTCATCGTTAACTTCGTTAGTTAACTTTTAAAATGTATCTAAATTTCTTAACTCACCTGAATCGGTATCATTCAAATTAAGTGCATTCTGCAAGCACAATCCGTTTAACAACTTGAATTTTTCGCTGTCTTTTGGCATTTTGTAGAGGCAAATATTTGTAACATGCTTTTTACTGCTTTTGTTTTTCGGAGGCGTTCACAATTAATTTTTTAAAACGTCGCAGTGTTGCCACATTCTAATTTTAAGATGCCATTTGTGAATACCCTAATTAAAAAGCGATTTACTACAGTTTTTTGATGCCCCTTCAGCGGAATAAAAAGACGCTTCCAAACGTTATGCTTGTATAAGTTCAGGTATAGCATAAGCACAGAAGCTAACAAAAACAAATATGTGCCTATAGACACATTCATTCATTTATAGGGTTTAAATATTAATAGAACATACATATGTGCATTGAAAAATTGTGATTATGAATCTTGTTAACAAGTTGCTAATAAACGTATCGGCTTAATGTTAGGTTAGCAACTGTTAATATTTTTTTTGGCTTAATGTTACTTTACCGACTGTTGTTGCTTTTATTTTATTTTTCCCAAATAGGGCTCTGGGAATTAAGTCCAACAACAACAAAAACAACTGCCGCTCAAACCTACTTTCGGGGACATAGCCATCGGAAGATCGGGATATATCTTTTATAAAATTCGGTATAAGTTGAGAACCCCTGGATGGATTTTTAAAATATTGATGTCATATGAAAGGTATTTTATAATATAATTGTACACAATTTTTCAAATTGAGTAATAGTTTTCGAGATATGACAATTTTTCAAAAATTCACCCCATTTTTCCCCAAAAAACCGTAATTTTTCCAAAAAATGTATTATTAACCTGTAAATTTAATAACTAAATTAGGAAGCCTAATTTATTTCCTTTCATTTGATATGCAATTTGTATCTGAAATTGCATCATTAATAAATTTCTATAGAAAAAAAAAAAATACACCAAATCAATTTCCTTGAAATTAGGAACTTTTAACAACAATGCCAGAACAGACAACAACAATTTTACTACAACGACTACAACAACAAAGAGAATCAGCTACTTGTGCAAGCGCAGCTGCTACTTATTATTTTAAAAAAATTAAAAATTTGTATTAAAAATTGCGCGCGCAATTTGACTAGCAAACTATGTGTTGGATATATTATAGACTGATCCGCGAAGCCGGTGTTGGATTTTTGGGAGTTTTAAATCCTGAGCTGCGGCCGCAGGCCGCCCACTTACCCCTACTTTTGTATAAAATTATTGTTGTTGTAGTAGTAGTAAAGTTGTTCTTGTTGTCTTCTTACAACGTCTAAAATAAGGTGAGTCAAAAACTGCGGTTTTTTGCGAAAACTTTGTTGTTGTTGTAGTATATCAAACACGGCCTTCGCTAGCCACAGTAGTTTTACATAAGAGTAGGGGCCTGCGGCCGCAAAAAAAAAACTTCAACATAAAAAACAGTGACCATCAAAACGAAGAGATTTTGAGTGAGATCGAAAAAATCTTAACATATATAAAATTCAATAATTTTTAAACGGTTGATCTTAGAGTATTGATTTTTTTTTTATTTAATTGATAATATTTTACAAATTACAGAAAAATGTAACTTTTATTGTTCTAGCCACTATTTATGAACTCGTGGACCTTTATTGGTAAGCCTTCCATTAGAGATTTGATAGTTGTTTCAGATACCTTTTTGGAAGTTTGCCCATCTCCTTTCAAAATCTTCGATATTTTGGGACACCTTTTTTGTGCTCTTTAAGTATCTTTTCACAAGAGACCAATATCTCTCCACTGGTCTTAGCTCCGGACAATTTGGAGGATTGGTCTCTCTTGGAACAAAAACTATGTTATTACTTTGGTGCCACTGCAGAGCTTTCTTGCCGTAGTGACATGATGCCAAATCAGGCCAAAAATATGTGGACACATTGTGCTCTCTTATGAAAGGAAGAAGTCTTTTTTCAAACAATCTTTGATGTATATTTCGGCATTTATAGAGCCCAATGTAATGAATGACTTGCCGCAACTGCATATAGCTTGCCATACAAGGAATTTTTTAGGAAATTTTGTCTGCTAAATTGTTCTTCGATATTTTTTCGAGCATCAGCAACATACAAATTTTGACCCGGAAGCTGCGTAAAATCTGCCAGTACAAACGTTTCGTAGTCCATTATACAACATGAATATTTTTGTATGAAATTCGATTTTACTTTCCGAGCCCTACTTTTGGCGTCTACATTTTTTGCAGCATTCCTGAATGGAATTTTTTGGACTTTGTATGTTTTCAAACCTGCATTAGCTTTACCTTTTCGCACCAAATAGTCAGGGCAGTTTTCTAGCAGATGTGTTTGGAGATCTTTTCAATATGCTTTAAATTTTCTTGGCTTTCCCAATATCATGTAGTCCTTGTTTTCTTCCCAAACCAGGTTTCCTATCAATGCACTATATGTCAAAAGGCACATTTTTTTGGCCGAAATTCAATTTTTACAAGTATTGCTATTGAAATTTTGTTGATGCAGTGTAACGGAGAATACTTCAATACAAACAAAAGTGTTTTTTTTGTGTTGGGGTAAAATAATTTTCCTCAGCTATGTGTCAAAGTTGATGCATTTGCATTTTACTGAGATAACTCAAAAAAGTCGTGATTTTAGCTCTTTTCTTCAATCAATAAAAAGTATTTAAATAATTTGTTTTTTTCTAAAATAAAACTGAATAAAATTGACGATATTATGTATAACGCAATTTAGGTCAAAACATTAAAATATATTTTGGTTTTTTGTGGAAAAATCTAATATTCAAATTAGACCCCTGACTTTTAATATTTTTTTTAAATTTTAAACTTCGTCTAAGCTTTTAAAATTTTGTTGGAATTTGTTAGTCCTAAGAAACCCGAAACTAGTAAGACGTTGCTATTGTTAATGTTATTTAGAAATTTAGACGCCCGATTTTGCCGGTTTTTTTTTTTTAATGAATTTTTTTGTCAGGTAACTTTTCTTCCGAAATTTCAATTTATTCGAAATCTGGTTGCAAAAGACAAAAAAGAAAACGAAGAATTTAAATTAAATTTTTTATTATAAAATACTGAAGATACTACTAATTCAAGTAACTTGTGGGTAAAAGTGCGCATAATTTTTGCATTAGGTTTTTCGAAAAATAGAGATATTTGGGGTTAATATACGAAAAATAAGTACTTTTGTTACATCTGAGGTTAGTTGTAGACTGCACAAAATTTTTTTTATTTTTTTTGCATAATTCATCTCTGAGTACCACTTTCTACCTTCAAAATGAGCTCTTAAAAAGTGCCAAACAAAACTTCAAAAGTTTTTGCAGATTTAAGATGATATCATGAAATCCAAAGTTTTGTCGTTTTACCCGTTTTATGGGATTTCAAGATGTCATGAAATGTCATCTTAAATCGGCCATAACTTTTAAAGGAAGTATCGTACGGCATTTTTTAAGAGCTCATTTTGAAGAAACATAATAAAACTACGTGATACATTTAGTAAAAAATATAATGAAAATTTTGTGCATTTTGCATTGAACCTGAAAAATAGCCAAAATTGCAATTTTTCATGAGTTTGACCTCAAATATTTCCAAATCCTGAAGTGGTGGGTCAATTCTGACCGCGGATTCAACGCATGGAGTTACTTCGGAAATGCTTAAAAACAAAATCTTGTTGTTGTTGTTGTTATTTAGAGAATTTATTACGTGCCATTTTTGACCCGGTAGTCCAAGGGTTAAGATTTTTTTCAGAATTGTTCTTTTAGTCTAGAGTCAACATAAGGACTATATTTTCAGTCGGTATCCATGATAATATGGACGTTATGAATTTTGGCCAAAAAAGTGTGCCTTTTGACCTATAGTGCAATGGTCAAATTCTCCTGAAACTGTCTAATAACATTGGAAACAGTTTGACGGCAAACCTTCAATTCTTTGGCTAATTGGTAGGACTAATTTGGATTTTTTTGTAAATTTTTTATAATTTTAAGACGTACTTCTTTTTTTTTCACTCATTTTGATCAAACTCACAACAAATCAACATGTTGGTCATTAAAAATAATAACTGACATATTTTTCAAAGAAAACTATATCAAAGAAATTTTTAAATTTTACACCAAAAAAAAAATTACTAGGTAAAACGTGTGTAAAGATTTTTTCGATCTCACTCCTTATGTCGCAACGCAATTCAAAATCGCACACGAACGAAATTTTATATCGAGAATGGCAGAAGGATTAGTGTTGCCAGATTGCCAACTAAAACATCCCATTTGAAATCCAAATTAAATATTTCCCGTTTTATATTTTTTTTTTGTTGTTTTACCTTTTATTTTTTGTAAAGCAGTCGATAACCTTCATTTATATTACAATTAGTCAATATTTTGCGTAAAATATTGTGAAAGTCAACGTAATGACTTAATAAGTCGAAATGCATCTCGAACAAATTATTATAAAAATAAAACTAGTTGCTTGGATTTATTTAAATATTTAATCTGACATGTTCTGAAATCCGATTCACTTTGGAATCGGAATGAAAGCAATCTTTAATCTTTCCGCATTTCGATAATTAACACCAAATCGGATTTGTGTTTTTGTAAATCGAATAGGAACCATAAGAAAATTTTATTTGCAGAAATACAAATCCGATTCCATCTTATCTGTCGCAATGCAGAGCTCTTGAAGATTGCTTTCATTCCGATTCCGAAGTGAATCGGATTTCAGAACATGACTGAATATACGAAAAACGAATTTCAAAAATTGTGGGTACAGGCTCTGAGCAAAAACAAATTGAATTCCGACAAAAGAGCGTGGTATATCCCATTTTAAGAAAATATTTGAAAAAGCTATTCTGAAAGCATTTTTTGAGATGTACATACGTATGTATTCTCCTTAAACCCCTAAGAAGAGCATAGGGCCAATATGAGACGTTTCCATTTGTTGCGATCCCTTGCGATGACTTTGTTCTCTTGCCACGACTTTCCCAATTCTTTCCTTTTCCAGCGACCTTTTCCAGTTGGTTTTGGGTCTACCGCGTCCTCTACTGCCTTGTGGATTCCACTCAAGAGCCTGGCGACAAACTTCGCTGTGTGGTTTCGGGAGAGTGTGACCAATCCATCTCCATTTGCGCAGCTTGACTTCATTTGCTATAGTCTTCTGATTGCATTTTGGATGTAGCACGGCATTTGATATAGTGCGAGGCTACCAAACCTTAAGTATACGCCTTAAGCATTTGTTGACGAATACTTGCAGCTTGTTCGTTAGTTGTTCAGTAACAAGCCATGTTTCGCACCCATATAGCAAAACCGATTTCACATTCGAATCAAAAATGCGCAATTTTGTTTTGGTGGATGTAACGGAAGAAGACCCTATTTTGTTCAGTTGAGCAAACACGCTTTTTGCTTTTGCTATTCTTGAGTTGATATCCTCTTTTGCTCCACCATCCATGGAGATAATGCTGCCTAAATACGTGTAGCTATCGACGTTTTCGATGTCATCACTGCCAGCTCTAAACGTGATGTCATTCCTGTTGGCGTTTAGCTTCATGCTTTTAGTCTTGGATACGTTGATTTTTAGGCCAAGACAAGGTCTTCAATTTTGCTTTGCATATCTGAGTGTTTGGACGATAAGAGGCAAATGTCGTCAGCGTAGTCGAGATCTTCTAGATGTTGAGATAATCCAACTTATTTTCACTTAGGTAAGCACTAAGGACAAGACTGAGTGGCACCTTCCATACACTCAAAGTTTTCCAAATGTTGTAGTGTGTGGTTATGTATTAAAATTTTGGAGAGATGCTAGGAATAAGATAGTGGAAACTGTAAGCAAAAACTAGGCAAACTCGGACATCAGGACGTGGCACCTCCGATATGAGCTATATTTTCAAAATGCTGCATTGTAGGGTATATAATTTTTGGCCAGACCAAAGAAGATTTATATTCTGTTACCACATCGACTCTTTTGAGCTGGTAATTTTTAGGGGAATCATTGGGCCAAAACAATAAAAAGGACATCCTTATATAGGCGATGGGTACAATACTTTTATATAATACATATTTGTAAAATAAAATATGAATATAGATTATAAAAATGTGGACATATTTTAATGCTGTTTGCAAAGATTAAAAAAAAAATACTATTGGTATTCACGCGTTGATGCGGAATTGCGAAATTGCGAAAATGCAAGTCTTTTTCGCACTAGCTCTTGAACGTTCAACGTAAATATTTCCATCTTGCGAAATTAATTAAACTAGAATTGCCCAATGGTCAAAATTTGACCACAAATGTATTAAATAATTTTGGTACTTTTTGGACAGTTTTAGTATTTTTTTGCTATTTGGTACAAACTAGAAAAGTTGATTTATCATCCCAAGTACAATGACAAATGTGAAACGGAAAGAAAACAAAAAAACATTAAGTGTCAGTGTCAGTCAGCTTTTTTTCTTTATCTTTTTGCTGTATCCTCTTTTCAGCTCGTTGTTAATATTGAAAAATTTGCATTTATTTTTACCTGGCTTAATGGCAAAATATTAAAACAATTTTAGCTTTGTGCACATTTACACACAAATACCTTTCTAATGGTGTATAATTTACAGTAGTTGTTACTTGTCGCAGTCTTGCGGTTAAATAAAAACAAAATCTTTAATAGCACGCTATTTTCTATATCTATTTATTAATTATAAAATATTCGAGTTTAAAAATTAATTTCCAAAATGTAAGATTACAAAGAGTGAGTTTATGAAAGCGAAAAGCGCGAGACTTATAAAAGATCGAAAGCGCGAGCTTTAAAATTATTTCGTGTTTTAACCGCTATGACAAATTAACTACTGACTTTAAATTCATTACAATGTCAAATTTTTTACCAACTAAAATTCAAGTAGCGGGCAAGAACAGTTAAATGATACATATGTACATATGGAAACATAAATGCATAAGAATTCAATAAGAATGCGTTTTTATGTACTTATGCATGTATGTATATACTTATATGAAAATACGTATGTATGTATAATAAAAAAGAAAATAAAAATTGGATCTTCACTTCTTAGCTAAACTTTAAACGGCGGCAACAGTAGTGCTCCATTTCTAATATAGTAAAAAAGGTTGCCAACTTTTTGAAAAAACATGAAAAATTTTTGAATTCTTATACGAAATTCAACTTGTATAAAATATAGGTGGCAACATTGTCCCAATGAGCTGTCACTAATTCACAATCACGCTCGTCGGAATTTCACTTAGGATCAAAGCAGTGCGAAATTACAGAACTATTGCAGAATTTTCGGCAAAATTGCGTAAATATGGCAGTAACGCGAGAACATTATTGTTGGACAAATGTCAAACACTTGGAACTGCAGTGCGCAACAACGCGTGAATAGCCCTAATATTGTTAAGAGTTATTGTACTTTTTACTACTAGATAGTCATTCGACAGCTTAATTCTGCATTGTTGCTTATTCTATTGGCTTATAGTTCAAAGGTCTAAGTATTAGGTAAAGAACTCTGTTAAATAACAGGCTTCAGAGTATGCCATGTGTACGTTTCCACCGGAAATTTATGAGGTGATTTACTGCTGTTTTCAGATTTATTTGACATTTAATACAAGATGGATGAGGTGAGTTACGTCAAAATTTCCGGTGGAAACTCGTTATTATAGTTTTTTGCTTCGTACGTTAATAGCCTGTTTTCAACGGATATTTAAACGTATACTAAATCTGAAAATAGCCGTAAATCTCATTTTAAATCTTCGTTGGAAACAGGCTATAGCATATAGACTGAACAAATAATCTTAATTTAGCATGCAGCTGGGAATTGATCGAAGTTCAGCTAAACTGTGGCCCGACTAAAAATCGTAAGTTTAAACAGCTTCTAAAGTTAATTTGAATCTCATCTATGAAAGAAAGTACTTTTGTCAATGCAATACAACTACTTGATCATATAAATATGTATGTTCAAGTCAAATCATTGAAATTAATATTTAATCCTTAATCGATACTTATGAGTTCAAACAGAAAACTCAACATTATGAAATGGCATTAGGTAACATAAATCTCTTGATATAACTTTTACCTTTATTCGTTCCTAGTAGTACTGATTTCGGAGGTATTTTCCTATAACAAAAGTTTTGTTAAACTGTGCCAATCTGTGGAATTATGGTGCATATAATTGTAAAATTTGAACAACCATAGCTTACATCATTATTTTGATTGAGCGGTCTTGCAAATGTTTGCAGTTCATCTAACAGAGCATCGAGTGCTTTTTCGGATGGGATTCCCCCGCTGATAGCGATCGCCCCCATCCTGGGACTTGGGACTGGCAGCTTGGAAAAATAAGAAAGTATGATTTTTTATACATTGATATTTAATTTTTTTATTTTATATTCTTAGTAATATTTTTTTAAATACATATGCGTAAATTGTTAAAGAAATGTTTAACAATTATAAGTTTAAAATATACCATATACATTTACAAATTTGGTATACGAATATGTAGCAAAAAAAAAAAAAACGAAATAACACCCAAAAAATAAAATGACGTAATAACGCCCAAAATAAAAACCGAAATAACGCCCAAAAAATATGAAATAACGCCCAAAAACAAAAACGAAATAACGCCCAAATTATTTCCAATTTGGGAATTATTTCGTTCTTTTTGGGCGTTATTTCGTTTTATTTTTAAAAAACCAAATAACGCCCAAAAACGAAATGACGCCCAAATTATTTTCATACAAATAAATTTTGGGCGTTATTTCCAAAATGATTATTGCCCAAATTTGGGCAAACTACCCCATATTATATACCGTACATCAACTTTGATTACTATTACACCTAAAAAAGCCAATTACATGTGTGAGACACCCAAGTTTGAGTAATGTGCAGTACTATTTTTGGTATGATTTGGTTTTCCTTATTACTAATTCACTTCGGAGTAGGAATTTGGTTTATGTTACTTAAAACTATTCTTTAATAAGCCTATTCAGTTTCTTTATAGCAAATATAATCTAAAATAATACTACTTGACTTTTAGTCTACAAAAATTGCGAATAACGGTACTACTTTAGGAAATGGACAGGGTGATCCACAATACCCGACACTTTTACTTTTCAGCAATTTTGTAGGTACTTTCAATTTAACTGGCCTCACGCTTGAAAATGTTAATATTTTAGTTTATGAATTATTAAATAGTGAAAACAATGGAATAACTAATATAAATAGTTTTACCAAGCTAACCTACTACCATTACTTTGCTAGAAATTGGCAAAAAAGGAAAAAGGTAACCACATTACCCTAAGTTACTCTAAAGCTAACCTAAAAATTTCAAAGTCCCATATCTCCGCCATTTTTTTCAATTTTGAAAAAATATTTGGTAGAAATTTTCTCCACTATGCTGCTATTGCTTATGCCAATTTATAGTCAAATCGGATTCCATGAACAAATTTCTTGATCCTTTTGACATGGTTTACACCTTGTATGGAGTTGAGATACCTGTTCTTCAATGGATGATGACTCGGAAAGTATGAATCCAATTGGAAAAGTAGAAAGGTAAACTTTAATGAGGAAGATTATGCCTATTCGATGAATAATGAATAACGCTAAATTGTCCACATTTTTTTTTACCGAAAAACAGGAAAAACTGACTAAAAACCACCATTTGGCAGGTTTTTATGTTTAAAAAACAGTACTTTTGACACGAAAGTTGTATAATAACTAAAATACATATGAAATCATGTTCACAAATGGTTTAACGTGAAATACATACGTATGAATAATATTATAATATAAAATGTATTGATGTATTTATAAATGAATTTATACTATTTAATCAGAGTCTATGATTGATTCTTTAACAACTGCTTCAGCAATCATGTACGACTTCGGCATCGGATTGCGCGGAGTATTTATGCCAACGAAAATCTTCTAGGCATGACATTTTCAGATTAACTTTAACTGTAAGAATGGCTTTCGGAGTTTCCACTTTTAATTTCGATTTTCCTCTGATGAGCCGAACAAACAAAGAATATATTGAATTAATGCTCACATTTCTTCTTATTCGTAGTCTTCGCTCTCCAACCCACCGCTCCGGAACTGATAACTTATTTGTATACCATTACATGGAATTTCGAACTTAAACATTTTGATGACCAAAAAACAGGGTTTTCAAACGAAAACACAGGTTTAAATATTAAAAAGCAGAGGGGGGTCACTCTGTAGTTCGATACGGAAATCATTTCTGTTCGAATACCAAATCCAATTCATGGATGTTTGGATTGGTTTTCGTAAATATTTTTGGAAAGCAGAAATACTGTTTGTCAAATATCTTTTAGAGCTCCGAATTTCGATAATTAACACCAAACCGGATTTATGTTTCGGTAAATTAAATAGGAGCCATAAATAAATTTTATTTGTTGAAATACAAATCCGATTCCATTTTATTTGTCGCAATGCAGAGCTCTTGAAGATTTCACTGCTAAAAATATTGGATACGTGTTTTTTTGTTTTTTGATAAAAAGCTTTTTCGCAAAATTTTAGGTCCAAAAGTTTGTATTTTTAACTTTGAAAGACTTTGAGATTGACCATATGACATCAAATCACACTGTTTAACAAACTGGAAAAATTAAAAAAAAAATTACAAAATTAAAAAGTTTACTAGTTAACAAGATCTTAATTTATCTACTTGCTAAAATCATAACTTTTCCTTTTTTTATTTTTTTTTTTATTTAACCCTGCTGTTAGGTTTGGACCATTTTGGTCAAATTTTTTTTTCTTTCCTTTCTATCTTTTCAACGGTAAAACATATCGACTTGAAACGTCAGCTCACGTGGTTTTTTTCTAAATCAATGTTTTTATTCAAATAATTAAGTGTCTAACATAAATTGGAAGGGAGAAAAATAAACAGTTACAAATTTTATGTTAAGGACCATTTTGGTCCATTGTAATTTTTTATTTATTCGCTTCTATGCAGGATGTACAAACAATTTTTCGGCTTAGTTTGCAAATAAATTTGCTGCAGATAACACATTTACTATCGCATTTTGATTTGCAGCAACCATAAATTCCACGTTTTCTAGCAGGTGGGTTTCTTGTATCACTTGTAGAAGCTACGGGGTCTGTGGTAGATGCTCTTACCTCAGCCAATAACTTTGCTGAGAAATTTTGTTTGGGTATGTTGGTTCGTTTCATCATATGTTCTTTGGCCAAAGAAAGTGCTAATAGTCGTAAAAATTCTGGTCGCTTACGATTTTGATCACTGGGTGCCCACGAATCATCGATTTCAGAAAACAATATAAGCGCATTCAATGCTGATATATCTATCATATTTGCAAAAACAACATTCGGCCATCGATTTGTTTTGCGTTTAGTACTGTAGTAGCCAATCTTTTGGTCGACAGTATCTACGCCTCCTAAAAGAAATCAAAATTAAATTTTGTTTACTAAAAATCTATGAACACTGGCAAAAAGTTACACACCTTTTGTTGAATTATAATAAGACACAATCTCAGGCTTCTTTTTTGGTCCATTGGCATCAACTTCTGCCGTTTTGTGCATCGTACTCATCAAAACAGTACCTTTGTTTTTATGGCTGTTGTATGAAACTAATGTTGCGACTTCATTGAAAGCAAATGTTGAAGTATATAAAGGAACTTTTTTGAATATTAGCAACTTCGGTGGAATAAATGTTTTATTTTTTCGAACTGTACCCACGTATGTCAGTTTCCTTTCCAAAAGCTTTTGCGCCAAATCAAACGACGAAAAGAAATTATCAGCCGTGATATTTTGACCTTTCAAACCTTCAGTCAAGTCCAATACGATGCGCTGTCCTTGGTTTTTCTCAGGCTGATCATTTCTTTGTTTTCCTAAATATGGCTGTATGAAATTTTGTATGAAATATAATAACAAACATTCAAAACAAAATGAATAGCCCAAACGATTTGTTAAGCATACAAATATAACTTTTAGTGAAAATATTTGTTGCCAAATACTTAATTGAAATAAATAAGTATAAAAAATAGACTTACGCCCCTTGTTTTCAAAAAAAATTGGTATAGACCAAAATGGTCCGTTAACCTCGAATTCGTAAGTTTTTTTTAACCTTACAGCAGGGTTAAATTAAAATCCTCTGAATTCTTGTTAAATTTTTTGATAACGATCAATCAGAAAAAAAAAAAAATAGAAATTGAAAAATATAGAGCATAGGTCTGATAAAAAATTGATAAAATTTTAATTTTAATTGGCATAGCCAATAGAAAATATTTTCATATTTAAAGAATTAAAATTGGCACAGCCAATATACAAAACCAAAAATTTTATTGGCATAGCCGACACTAAAACTCAAAAAGTTAAAAGTTACTCTCAAAATATTTTACACATGAGTAAAATTTTTTCAACCCCATGCAACAAATTGAGAAAAATCAATTTCGAATTAGATCTCTATAATTGTTTTGGTTAACTTATGGTCGCTGAATCCGAATTTGATACCTAATTTTCTCCATCAGGTATATGATCCTTGCTGTCTTTGCTTTAAAATTCAAAAAGCAAATACTATTTCGCATCACTTTGAATTGGTTATTAATTTATTTGGGAAGAAATGGCTAGTGAAAAGGAAGTGCATGAATAAATTGTAACATTTTTTTTTAAATAACCCGCAATATATAATTTTAAAAGAATACCATAGGGGGCTAAAAGTAAGCCAACGCACTATGGTTTTTTTTTTTTTTTTTGACAACAAAGTGTTCACAAAAATAAATCACTACAAGGACACATTTTCTTTAAAAAAATTAAACGCATAGTTAAAGGTTATACATTCACCTATCTGAAAAGATGCCCGCTTTATCCAGCATTTGCTCCATAAAAAATGTTAGTCGCATTAATCGTAGGAATGATATACAGTAGGTCAAAGCCAAACTCGTACACCAAAGAAACTATTTTTCAATGCCCCAAAACTAAGTACGCAAAAACAATTTAAGGAACTTGAAGTACATTTTTAAATAGCCTATTTAGGGCCAATTTCACAATGTTCAGTTAAGCTTTAACTGGAACTTTAACTGGCACTTTGACATAAAATTTCATACAAAATTTTTATTTATCTGAAAGTTAAATTTTAACTGAACATTGTGAAATTGGCCCTTAAATAAAAAGTTACAGAAATCAAGAATATTCAGTACCAAAGCCAAACTCGTACACCTTAACAAAATGATAATTTTTACATGAGTTCAGTATGTAGTGTCCATTATTATGTTTTAAATTATTATGTTTAGTTCTTTTGGCATCCTTTGAATTAGTTTTTCACAATAGCTCGGATAAATTTTTTTCCCATTTTCCATGAATACCCTTTTCAGTTCAGTTTTTGAAGAAATATTGTGCTGCCAAACTTTTGCGTAAAGATAATTCCACAAGATTTCAAAAGCATTTATATCTGAACCCTGCGTCAGTGTTACGAATACATTAGGACAGTTATATTGAATCCATGATCTCATATTATAAGATATATGTTTGAAATCGTTATCTTGGTAAAAGTACTTATCACTACTTTGACCAAGTTTCTTCATAAACTGAACTGAAAAGGGTATTCATGGAAAATGGGAAAACATTTATCCGAGCTTTTGTGAAAAACTAATTCAAAGGATGCCAAAAGGACTAAACATGACAATTAGAAACCTGAACTAATGTAAAAATTATCATTTTGTTATGGTGTACGAGTTTGGCTTTGGTACTGAATATTCTTGATTTCTGTAACTTTTTATTTATTTTCAAAAATATCGGAAAATTTCAAGTTTGGTTTTTTTTTTTTTTAAATTGAAGGATTAAAAAGGCTATTTAAAAATGTACTTCAAATTTCTTAAATTATTTTTGCGTACTTAATTTTGAGGCATTGAAAAATAGTTTCTTTGGTGTACGAGTTTGGCTTTGACCTACTGTATATTTATTTTTCAATGTACTAATTTCTGATGACACACTCCTTAAGTCCAAAAATGTCATACACATTATGTAAGTGCCATAATAAATGGTTATTTGACCGATATCATTTTTTCAACTTAATGCCATCAATTCTACACCATCAAGAACACTTTCCATGGAAACAGAGCTCAATTTTAGCAATTTCTAACAAAATATCAGCCAATTTATATTCTGACATTATTTTTGCCTTTATAGACTTATTCCACTGTCAAAAATAACGATGTTTTAACAAATGTTTTTTTTTTTTTTTTCGTTTCAAGAACAAGAAACAGTCAATATTAAATTTTGCTCATTTGGACAATTTCAACAACCTTTTCTATTAACTGTAAAACCATTTTCTCCATTTCTGTTTGTTTTTTTTTTTAGAAAATGCCCAAGGAGATTTTGGAAGTATTTAATAAAAGTGACAAAGATGAAAAAGACAACCCTACGCCATCGAAGTTGCTGAGAAGATCTGCTCGTAGACTAGCAGGAGTTTGTAAAACTGATCTGTCAGATTCTTCTTTACCTACGCTGGTTAATACTTATGTCTCTCAAGGTAAGTTATTTTATTGTTGTGTAATAAAGGACTGCGATCGATAAAATTGTCCGATACATTTCACCCAATAACTAGTTTTCAAATTACTCAATTTAATTTTTTCGCAGTAGACTTTGAAATGAATGTACCAAAACTATAGTTTTAAAATTTTGTCCCTAGTCAGTCATATTAACTTAAAAATGGCAAATGAGTTAGAAGTTCGAAAGTCCATAATAAAAAATTTTTCAAGACCACCTGCGGTGGATTATCAATAGAATTGGAATAGCAAAGTTAATGTGAAATTGAGATGAAGAAATCTAAAAATGTTTAAGGAAGACTTGGATGTCTTTCGAAAGGCATCCGTGACCAAAACAAAAAGAACATCGTCACAATTTTAAAGAAGAAACCCAAAATTTCATGCTGAAAACTGTCACAGAAGGTGGAGCGTTGCGAGTTTTTAGTTCGCAAGGCCAAAAAAGAGGTTGGTTCGAAGACGTTCAA
Organism: Calliopum simillimum; assembly: GCA_951812925.1. Taxonomy (NCBI): domain Eukaryota; kingdom Metazoa; phylum Arthropoda; class Insecta; order Diptera; family Lauxaniidae; genus Calliopum; species Calliopum simillimum. The sequence continues at coordinate 8,688,003 of OX638373.1, read as the reverse complement.
GGTACAAAAAGTTTTTGACAGAAATGCTATGAAGAACATGAAAACAAAACAGCGCGCCATAAAATTAAAAATTAATTTTTTCCAAAAATTCGAATGCTGCATCATGAACGACCAAACGTATGTTTTAGCAGATTTTACGCAGCTTCCAGGCCAAAAGTTTTACACTGCAGACTCACGGGGGAATGCGGACGAAAAATTAAAGTCAAAAAAGCAGTCAAAATTTCCTCGTAAGTTCTTGGTTTGGCAAGCAGGTGTATTGATATATTCTTACATGTTTATGTGCATATAAGCTAAAGGGGTATGTTGTGAAAGTGTGATAAAGCTACGGGATATAAAACAAAATAAAACTATTAATAACTTGCATGGTTTTTTATCCCTTATTTCAGATATTTTTATAAAAAGCTTTAAATTTGATTTATAGCTTTTTTAACTAATTGGCTAAGAAGGCTATTAGCTGCAGTAGCTAAACTCGATTATTATCAATTGAAAGTAACTGTGCTTTGGTCAAAATGGAGATAAAGGCAACAAAAAAAGTAGTCAAGGGTGCTAAAGATTTTCGAGAAATCGAGATATCGAATAATACCATAAAATCCTTAATGGAAGAGGTGCCAGAAAAGTTAAAAAATTTGAAAAAAAAAAATATATTAAAATTTTAGGTACGTAATAGAAATGGTGGTTCAAAAATTAGTTTCATTTTTAAAATAGGACTACTTCTACCAGAGATTTTTTTAATTTTGCATCGGACAATTTTATCGATCGCAGTCCTTATTAAAACTACGTCGGACGAAAATAATGAAATACAATTGAGGAGTGGCCGTACCAAAGGGCCTAAGTACCATTTCGAAGCAAAAGTAGTGTCATTATATGAAACGGGTGACATTTTGTTAGAAATTATTAAAATTGTTTTCTGTTTTCACTAAAAACTTATCTAATAGTTTGAAATGTATGTCATTATGTCGAAAAAATTATAAGAGTCAAATAACCGACTATAAAGCACATAAAAACTATGACATTACTTTTGACTCGAAATGGTACTTAGGCCCTTTGGTACGGCCACTCCTCAATTGTTTTAAATTGCATTTCCAATTTAATTTCATATCTCCGCTTTTTTATCCGTTACTGATCCGTAATATGAACCGTTTGGCACACTGGGTATTGTCTTAATTTGTAATGTAGTATTAAGACAAAATGTATTTCAAAGTAACTAAATAAATGGCAATATATAGCTGCAACACAGTTGATTTTAAGCAATAAAGTGAAAAGGTTGTACACACAGTGCCAGTGAAAGTAAATAAAGCGCTAATTTTAATTTTGGATTTTGAATGTAAATAAACAGTAAAGTAAACAATTGTACCGTGTAAAAATAAACGTTTGTAATTTAAATAAATCATTTTTTAACTAAATAGAGTGTATGTTTTTGATTGCTACACAATCCAGTGATCAAACTCAGAAAACTATAAGAGACTGAAATTTACGTCATAAGAGACAGGAAGTTTCGTAATAATATGTATGCTGCAGAGGCTGGTGAAAATGATGAAATCTTTGCTGTTGCTGCTGTTGACGTCGTTGTTGTTGTTGTAATTGATGTTTATTTTTTTTGGTGATTATTGTGGTCGTTGGTGGTTCTTTTCTTCTATATTTTTCTTTGTATTTTTGTTTGTTTTATTTTTAGTTTCCTTTTCAATTTTACTTTAAATGTCCTTTTTGGTGTTTCTATTTTTCTAATTCTTTTTTTTTTATTTTTATTTCCACCACTAATCACTGCTGCTGCTGCTAACACTGCCGTGATGTAATTTGCAGCATGAAAAAAAAAAACTGCTCACTGCCACTTGTAACGTTTTATTTATTGGTCTTTTAATTTCTTTTTTTGGGTTCTTTTTTTTTTATTTGAGGAGCACCGTTGCAACGACGTATATTTTCATCAAGCTACACAGTTCGTTACTGTGGTCTTTAAGTTTACACTGTTTATTTGTATTTACATGTTTTTTTACTTTCCTTTTCAATTTTACTTTAAATGTCTTTTTTGGTGTTTCTATTTTTCAAATTTTTTTTTTTTATTTTTATTTCCACCACTAATCATTGCTGCTGCTGCTAACACTGCCGTGATGTAATTTGCAGCATGAAAAAAAAACTGCTCACTGCCACTTGTAACGTTTTATTTATTGGTCCTTTAATTTCTTTTTTTTTTATTTGAGGAGCACCGTTGCAACGACGTATATTTTCATCAAGCTACACAGTTCGTTCCAATCTCAAACGGTCCATGGTACACCATGCAAGTGTACCTTGGACTATAAAAAATAAAAGAGATTACAATGTTGTTTATGAAAAATATTAAGTTTTATCCTAAGTTTATTTGACTAGAATTTGAATTCTTTAATTTTGAAAATTTTGCTATTTAATAATTTAGTTTACACCGCCACTGGTTGTTTTTTCTACTATTTAAAGAACCGTAAAATCATTCGAGTAATTCTTCTTTCTATTTTGCTTTTCACCTAACTGTTAAATCATACGATTCTAATACTCTCAGTGGCGCATAGCAATGTAACATTTTAAGCTAGTCATAAGAAATTTGACAAAAATAAATGAGTCTGTTATGAAACGTTAAACTCAACGCAACTACTTAGTTTGTTCTTAGACATTTTTTGGTGACCCCGACGTGATCGTTGTCGCGTTAAAGAGAGTTAAATTTTATTTTCTATTACCGCGCTTAATAGTAAAAAACAAAAACAAAATTGTGTGTTTTAATTGTGGCTGCTTATTACTGCGCATAATAAAAAAAAAACATTGTGTATATATATATTGTTGTTGCGTTGAAAACATACATACGAGCATAACTGTTTGCAAATTCTTTTGCCCAGCTGCATAAAGCTTCACATACAACTTGTGAAAAAACAAAAAAAACTAAAATAGTGTTTTAACTATCGAAGTGCTCTTCAACTGGATTTTGTTATAAAAACTAAAAAAGTGTTTTAACTGTTGAAGTGCTCCTCAACTGGATTTTATTATAAAAATTAAATTGGGTAAAAAAAACTTCCTAAGTAATTATGGCTACCATCGATACTCTACGGAATAAAATAACCTATCTAAAGGGAACTGCCTCCAGGAACGTGATACTGAATTAAAAGAATTTGAGAAATATTTTTAAATGAAAGCTAGGTTAAGTGAAATTATTGATTGCAAGCTGCTTGCTGCAAATGTTAATAGTGATCCCCTCAACTCAACAACAACGCATCAAGATGCTATGCAGAAACTGTTGGAGTCCCAAACATCTTTTTTGGAAAAATTGACAGCGCTACAACCGCCATTAGCAAATGTTGGTGCTACGACTTCGTCACCTACCGCGAACACCGCTGCCCCAGCTGCTGGTATACGACTTCCTAAGCTGAATATTCCAATATTTGAAGGTAACTACTCTGAATTTAGATCATTCTTTGATTTATTCAACAGCTCAGTGCATAACAACCACACATTGACTGCATCACAGAAGTTTCAATATCTGAAAGGGTTATTAAAGGGTGAGCCTGCCATGCTTATACGACATATTGCTGTGTCAGATCAAAACTACGAGGAAGCCATAAAAAAGATTCAAGATCGTTATGATAAGCCTTCACTGGTTATTGATTCTTTAATCGAAACATTTTTATCTATATCTAAAGCAGATGACTCTCAAGGTCTTCGAAACGTATCGAATATTGCTGATGAAGTTATACGTGGGCTTAGAGCGCAAGGCGAGGAAGCAGAGAAACGTGATCCGTGGCTGATACATCTTTTACTTAAAAAAGTCGATAGAGAAACTCATCATTCTTGGGCTGAGCATTGTAGTAAAACTACATTTCCTACGCTGGAGAATTTTATCATTTTCATCAATGAACGTTGTGATGCATTAGAACGTGTTCCAACTCCAATTGAAAAGCAACGCGCTGGCGGAACACAATCTAAAATTAAATCCGTCAGAACTTATTCTGGCTACATGAAACGATCCTGTTTTGCGTGCTCTCAAGACCACCATCTTGCCTATTGCCCTACGTTTATCAAGATGTCTACGCCCAATCGCATAAATTTTGTAAAAGAGAAAAGATTGTGTTTTAATTGTTTGAAGCAGGGACATTCAGTACAAAATTGTCCATCTAAACACCTTTGTGAATTTTGCAAAGGTCAGCATCATTCTTATATTCATCTAGAGCGAAATTCTAACTACAATACGGTCGCAGCTGCCATGGTGAAAAAAGTGGATTCTCTCCCCACTAAGGATGAGAAAAAATCGAGTGAACTGCCTAAAAAAGTCGAAGCTACAATAGATGCTGTAACTACATCAATCAATCTTGCTGCCACATCTGAGGTAAGAAATCTAAATATGCTTTTGCCCACTGCTAGGGTTTTTGTTAAGGACAACATGGGTTGCTTCCAAGGCTGTAATATTCTATTGGACTCTGGATGCCAGAACACGTTGATTTCCGGTGTGCAAATAGACTTGGATTACAACGATCTGCCTCTAAAATATTTATCCACGGATTGGGAAATAACAAGGCTGGTGCAACACGGGGTATAGTCGAGCTTCAGGTAAAATCTATTTATAATTCTGAAAGTGTTGTCATGCTAGCCCATGTTTTTAAGAGTCTTACATCTCAATTGCCATGTTCTTCGCTTACAATAAACTATTGGGAAGATATAAAAAATCTGTCTCTTGCTGATCCCAAATTTGATACTCCAAAGGATATTGACATCCTTGTAGGATATGACTATTTCTTTACTCTATTAAAAGAAGGGCGTATTGTTAAAAATGGTAATTTGCTAGCTCAAAATACAATCTTTGGCTATGTTGTTTGTGGAGGTTGTACGTCTGAAAACACCTTTAGTACTTGCCACATAATGACTCAAAATATACCTGAAGTTGATTTGAACCAAACTTTGCAACTATTTTGGAAACTTGAAAGCGTCCCTCAGATGACTACTACTTTGACTGCTGAAGATCAGCAAGCTGAAGACTTTTATAAATCTACTACTATCCGTGCTGATAGATATTCAGTCAGACTTCCATTTGTGAAAAATCCTGAAACTGGTAAATCCTATGCGGGGGCCTTAAGACGACTACTGTCTATGGAAAGGAAATTTAAATCTAATCCTGATTTAAAACTATCCTATACAGAATTTATGAGTGAATACTTGTCACTGGGTCATATGAAACTTGTTCCCCAGGAGGAAATAAATCGTCCGTCCGAAAACGTTTATTACTTGCCTCACCATGCTGTTCTTAGAGAAAATTCTTTAACCACAAAACTAAGAGTGGTATTTGATGGTTCTGCTAAATCATCTAATGGAAAATCGCTAAATGACAATTTACTAAAAGGACCAATTTTGCAACAAGACTTAATAGCTGTTCTTTTGAGATATCGTTGTAAGAAGTACTGCTTTTCGGCAGACATTCAACAAATGTTTCGAATGATAAATGTACAAGAATGTGATCAGGACTATCAGCGCATTTTATGGCGAAATTCACCTAATGAGGAAGTTCAACATTATCGATTAACTACTGTAACTTATGGCACGCGTCCCGCACCCTATCTTTCTATTCGCACTCTCCTACAGCTGAGTGATGACGAGCATAATCGGTACCCTATGGCTAGTGAAGCTGTTAAAAATTCATTTTATGTTGACGATTGTATGGCAGGCTCCAATACCCTAAAAGAAGCTCAAGAGCTAGCAGAACAATTAAATAATTTGCTTACGGCTGGCGGTTTCCACTTAAGGAAGTGGGCCACAAATCAGAGTAGTATTCTTCAAAAGATTCCAGATAGTGAGAAAATTTATAGCATGGTCGATGTGCCATCGGATATGACAGTATGCCTCCTTGGCGTTATTTGGAATCCTATGACTGATTGTTTTTCGTATAAGGTAAAAGAAAATCAATATTGCCTTAACACCAAAAGGAACCTGCTTTCCGAGATTTCGAAAATTTTTGACCCACTTGGCTGGATATCACCTGCAATTATAGCTGTGAAAATAATTATACAGCGACTATGGCTATCCAAACTGGAATGGGATGAGCTGTTGCCTGCTGACATTTTAGACGAAGTCAAACTACTATTTTCAGAGTTTTATTTACTTAATAACATTAATATAAAACGACTTATTTTTTCCACAGAGCCAGTTGTAACCTTTCATGGATTCTGTGATGCCTCCAGCTTAGCCTATGCTGCAGTCATTTATTGTCGAAAAACGTCAGCAGATGGACAAGTGTCAACTAACATCGTCATATCTAAAACCAAGGTGGCTCCAATGGCCTCACTTTCAATTCCCAGGCTGGAACTTTGTGCAGCATATTTGTTAACTCAACTGTTTGAATATTTAGCATCTGTCATTAACTTGAAATTAAATGAAGTGGTTTGCTGGTCTGATAGCAAAACCGTTTTAGCCTGGTTGTCTTCACATCCATCGAAGTGGAAAACTTTTATTAGTCATCGAACATCCTACATCTTAGAAACTGTTCCCAGTGCGCAATGGCGATATGTTCCCAGCAAACAGAATCCAGCCGATGCTGCTAGTAGAGGTGTAAGATCCAGCTTCTTAATTAATGATAAATTATGGTTTAATGGTCCATCGTGGTTGCTTATGGAGGAAAATTGGTGGCCACTATCCGAATCTCAGGATAATATTACAAGTGAAGAACTTCGTCCAGTAAATCATGTGGCTCTAGCTTCAGCTACTTACGATCCGGACTCCGTTAGCAGAATAAACAACAGAATTTCCAGTTGGGCTAAAATGGTGCGAGTACTAGCTTACTGCATACGATATGTCAACATTCTCAAAAATAAGTGCAGAGACACCTCACCTCTCAAAGTCAAAGAACTTAAGTTTGCTGAACTAAAATTGTATAAATACTATCAAGCGGTTGACTTTTTTGAGATTATGTCGTCTATTCAGCAAGGTCAAGCTACCCTAACTAACAAAAAACTACGGAAACTTTCACCATTCGTGGATGCTGATGGGCTGCTGCGTGTTGGCGGAAGATTAACTAAAGCTGACCTACCTTATGACAGTCAGCATCAAATAATTCTTCATAAAGACAGCCCAATCGTTCGGAAAATTGTTCACGATTTGCACGTGAAAAATCTTCATAGCGGAATTACTTTGTTGTTCGCTACACTGCGGCAAAAATATTGGATAATTGGTGCTCGTGAAATTGTTAAAACTGTAATTCGCCAGTGTGGAGCTTGCACTCGCTTTAGTGCACGAGCTCAAGAGCAACTTATGGGCGACTTGCCCAAATTTCGTGTCAACGCTGCCTTTCCATTTTACGAAGTTGGATGCGACTATGCTGGGCCTATATTGTATAAGCAGCACAGTGGCAGAAAGGCCCCGAAAGTCAAAGCATATGTTGCAGTCTTTATCTGCTTAGTGACCAAAGCTGTTCACCTGGAACTTGTCTCCGATTTGAGTACCGATGCCTTCTTAGCCGCTCTCGATCGATTTGTTGCTAGACGTGGTCTGTGTGGTCATATACACAGCGATAATGGAACTAATTTTCAAGGAGCTGCCAGAAAGCTGAATGAAATTCACAAAATGGTAACTTCTTTTGGATCTAATAATGATATTTCGAATTTTTTATCTTCAAAGGGTATTCAGTGGCACTTCATACCACCAAATACGCCACATTTCGGTGGGTTATGGGAGTCTACAGTCAAGTCTATGAAGTTTCATCTAAGAAGAACTATGGGTCAAGCTACACTAAACTTTGAGGAATTATCAACTCTCCTAGCTAGAATTGAGGCTATATTAAATTCGAGGCCTTTAGTCCAAGCTGATTCTGATGACGTCCCCTATATAACGCCTGGACATTTCTTAGTTGGAAGGCCCCTGACCTCGTTGCCAGAAGCAGACATAACTCATCTCAAAACTGGGTTATTATCTAAATGGAGATTGGTTCAACAATTAACTCAATATTTTTGGTCTCGCTGGTCAACTGATTATTTGCTGTCACTTCAACCAAAATCTAAATGGTTGAAAGAAAAATCTAATCTAATTATTGGTGACGTCGTCCTGATACGTGAAGATAATCTACCTCCCGCTTGCTGGAAACTTGGCCGTGTAATCGAAACCCATGCTGGATCCGATGGGCTCGTCAGAGTTGTCACTATCAAAACTGAGAATTCAACTTTCAAGAGGCCAGTTGCTAAACTTCATCAATTGCCAAAGGAATGTTGAACGCCGTTCAAGGCTGGCGGTTATGTTTATGAAAAATATTAAGTTTTATCCTAAGTTTATTTGACTAGAATTTGAATTCTTTAATTTTGAAAATTTTGCTATTTAATAATTTAGTTTACACCGCCACTGGTTGTTTTTTCTACTATTTAAAGAACCGTAAAATCATTCGAGTAATTCTTCTTTCTATTTTGCTTTTCACCTAACTGTTAAATCATACGATTCTAATACTCTCAGTGGCGCATAGCAATGTAACATTTTAAGCTAGTCATAAGAAATTTGACAAAAATAAATGAGTCTGTTATGAAACGTTAAACTCAACGCAACTACTTAGTTTGTTCTTAGACAAATGTATATAGTTAACAAATTATGAAAGAACCATTTGTAATGTAATCAAAAGTAAAAAAATTAATCATAAACTAAAATTATAACACAAAAAAGTGCATTTAGAAAAAAGCCATTAATTGAACAAAAATGGTTGCAAATAAATACATTAATCACGTAAATAATAATAATAGTATTATTTTGAAAGGCGATTATGGCTTCCTGGTTGCCCGTCGAAAATAGCTCTCTGGTAAATAAGCATAGGTCTAAGGTACACACAGACAGCATGTTTTAAAAACTGTCAGCACCCATAACATATATTAATAAAAACATCTAAAACACACTAAAAGCTTTAAACAATAACTAAACTTCTTCCTGATGATGTAAAAATGAAATATTTCAAGTAAGTTTCTCACAAAACGTTTCGTGGTTTACTCCAAAAACTAATTTTTATAAGCCAAAAACTTTTTTTCCGTCACATTTTATGCACCCATACAGCTTGACGGTCTGAAGTCTACTAATATCAGTCAGCAGTATGAGTGCAAAATTCCACGTGCAACTGTTGAGTGGCAACCGGCACTCGGACCGAGGTACACTCGGACCAAGGTACACACATCTCCCCTATTTTATTTTACTGTCGTAGGAATACTAAAATATTTTTTAAGAACTGTTATAGTTTCGAAAAAACAGGTTTTTGATGGATGTCTCCGATACAGTGGATCTACGATAAAAAGTCATAGGTCTTATTTTGCCAACTTGCGAACGGTGCAAGGGCTCTTAATCATTTAAGAATGTATCTCATCCGCTTCTAATATTTAATTGTACTATAAGATGTAGATTTATGTTTTATTATTAGCTTTGTTTGACGATTGCTCTAGAGTACTCAAAGTTGCTTGTTTTGTGTTTTTTGAAATTTCTACTATGTATAGCCTTAATAATAATAGTGATGAAATAAATGAAATGGAATGAAGTTACACAGTATGAGCTATTAATTTTCCACTAACATTTTTCTCTACAAATAACCGTAAGCGAAAAACTGCTTTTAGGAACCATTTCTTCAATATCAACGCGGCACACAGTGCGTAGAGCCCATACAAAAAATGGTCAAAAATAGAAGGAGTGGTTGGATATCGATGAAATTTGGTACTTTAAATAATTTGGGGCTGCTGAGCTCAAAAATGATTTCAGATTTGTTGTAAACTTTATAGTTTTGCTAAAAACCAGGTGTTTAAGACGATTTTCTTAAGCCCCATATATAACGATTTTTTTATTAATCTTTAAAATATGTGTTTTTGTAATATACGTAGTAGAAATAATGTTTTATGTATCTTTGAAACCATTTGTGTTAATAAAAACAAAAAAAAATTTTCAACATAAATTTTATATTTCATGTAAATTTTTCATTTTAAGCATTTAAAAAAAATAAAAAAAAATATTTGTAGGACGAAGTAGGAAAAGTTATTTGCAGTTCCTGGTTATATAGAATCCGTACTAGAAGACTAAAAAAAAAACGGCACTTATTTTTATAAGATTTGTTTTTTTTTTTTTTTCATCGAAATTTGTCACTTTCTGAAGATTTTCATTTGATAATATCATATATTAAAGTCACTACAATATATATCAAATTATATTTTTTCTAAAATTTTTTAATTTTATTTATTTACTCAAATATTATTTATAATAAAAAACTTTTCTTCGCGTAGTTTAATCAAAACACAAATTTTTGATAATTATTTGTTTAAGAGAACCCAAAACGAATTGAAGAAAACATGATTTTTTTTTGAAAAATATCTCAACTTTGAAGTGTCACAGCATAGCCAAAACTGAGTTTTTCCCCTAAATATTTTGGATTTATCTTATTGATACAATTACCTGTCGATTGATACCAATATTGTTAGATTTTGAGTCACAAAAAATTTTGATTTTTGTCTGGGCCAACGCAGTGTGCGGCACGGCACGAGCGGCAAAGATACAAGGTGGCAAAGTTTGTACTATTTTTTGTTAGAATAAAATTTTCTGTAAGCTAAAGCAGATAAAAAGAGAAAATGAAAAAAAAAATAAAAAAAAATACCGCGAAAAAATTTTACTGCATATTTCTTACTTCGTATCAAATTCGTTTTTTTTATTTATGCTTTTATTCAAAAAAGTCTATGAGCCCTAGCACCGTTCGCAAGTCTACAAAATTTTGCTGACAACGAACCAACTCGACAACATTTTTCATAGCATGATTAACGAATGTGTTAATTTGCTTATGTAAAAAGGCAAACACAACCAAAGTCAAGCGAAATGTGAAAACGAGCAAGCATGGCTGGCCAAGCCGGCTAAATTTTGTTCACCTTAAATGCCAAAATCCGGCGAATGAAAAATGTGACAACTTAATGAATGCATCAGATTTGGATAAATAACTCTAAAAAACAAGCTTAAAATGAAAGTATTTATTAAAAAAGTTATAAATAAGATAAAACTGCACAAATTTTCTGCAACAAATATGGAAATTCCAATAAAAATTCAAATTGCACAAGTTATTTTATGCAAATAAAAAGATGCGGCAGCAAATGCAACAGACAGACTATCTGATTCTATATAGCGGCATATAGGGCCGTCCACACGTACTGTCTTAGAGCTGGTTCACACGACAGACTGCTTCCTACCGGTCCCTTCAGAGACCGCTTGACAACATATAGTACTACCGCCCGACAATTTAGTCTGTCGTGTGAATCATCTCTTAAGTGCTAGGATACATAGACATTCATAATCAAAATAATCATATATTTGGTGATTATTTTAATCATGAAATGAATGAGCGAACGATGCCACTTCACGAAATCAAACGGAGTTGTGTTGTAAAATATTTCACAAAAAAAGAGTTGTGTTGTAAAATGTTTCACAATTTGTTCCTTTTGGGAGTAAAATAATACAGTTTTCGTGAAGAAATCAACGAGATGGATGAAATAAGTGGTTAATAGCAATCTTTGAATCAGTACCAACAAAATTTGAGAGACCAAACAAAATTAACTCACAGTTTGACACAAATTTGTCGCATGAAAAAATAATACAAAAAAGTATTAAAATAAATAGCATTCAAAAAGTAGTAAAATAGTAATAGTAATCCAAAATCACATGAATGTGAACAAAATATAGCTTTAATCATGAAGCAAAAAAAAAATCATGACTATTTTGATTATAAATGTCTATGTAAACTAGCCCTAAACTCGTCACTTTTGTTTTACTTTGACGTAAGAAAGATCAGTGTTGAAATTTAAGTTGTGGAGAACAAATAAATAAAAAAATAAATAAATCTGGTCCCCTACAGCAAAACTATAAAAAAAAAACTTTTTCTCAGATTTGTCTTATTTTAGACTAAATAAAGCCTTTGTTTTTAAATTGGACAAAACATGTCATATCGATGTCCTTCCATTTCTTCGATATTGAAATAAGCTTATGCACTACGAGTTTTCGCCCCTATCAGAAAAGTGTTGAAAATGTTTTTTTAGTTGACCTTTTTTCAAACAACCGTTTCAACAGTTTCAAAATTAAAATAGTTCGACCATGACCCTAAATGCTACATGTTATGACATTACTTTTGGCTCATTTTTGACTTGCCTCACTTTCATAATAAACGGCTCGAAAAGTCCATTGCAAAGTCAAGTGCGCATAAAAAGTTATACAGGCTCAAAGGTCGCAAAAATCGTTTTTTTTTTTTCCTTTTACAGAAAAAGGTTGTGGTTCAATTTTGTAGCATAATGGTGCTGGGATTTAAAAAGTGTTGAAAATTTGTGACGAGTAAATGCTACATACTATATAGGTATCTGTCAATATGTTTCACTTTTTAAGATACAACAACTCTTGATTGAACAGTCGCACAGTGGGGTATTTGATACCAAAACACGCTATTAATTCATCCAGACTATTAAGGGTTATAATAACTTATTTTTTTAGTTAATTATGCATAAAAAAGTAGACAACTTATGCAGTAACATATTATGTAGTGAAAATTTTTTTAATAGCAATAAAAAACGGAAATAAAAAATTGTAATCAAATTTTTTACGCATTATTCTGAAATTTTAAGAATTTCTGTCTTTGGTGACCCCTAGTGAAATTTTTTGAAGAATATTTTTTTGTAGAACATTTTAACCTATTTTAACCAAGTTTTTGGAAAAAGGGTCAAGAAGACCCATAAAAACAGGATATAATGGGTTAAGATGCAATAGAAAATTGTTTCTTGTATGATTTTATGATAAACTTATGAAAAACAGTTTTTCCAAGATGTAGTTTAAGAGTTTTACAGCAGGCCGAAATATCGAAAATATGTTTTCTTTCGGTTTTTTATATAAAACAACAATATTTTTAAGAATTTTTAAGTGTGTTACTTGATGACATTTTATATATTGAAAATTGATTGTTTAATTGAACTTTTAGTCATATATTTCCAAAGATCGATTTACATATAAATCTAGCCATTCATTTTCTAACACATAATTATGACAAATCATGGAACGGATTAAAAACACGGCTATAGTGACATATGTTTTTTAATCCGTTCCATGATTTGTCATAATTATGTGTTAGAAAATGAATGGATAGATTTATATGTAGATCGATCTTTGCAAATATAAGACTAAAAGTTCAATTAAACAATAAATTTTCAATATATGTATAAAATGATATTAAGTAACACACTTAAAAATACTTAAAGTTATTTGGGAGAACCCGCCCTGATAAAGTGGCAACACCTGCAATCGGTATTGAATTTGTTCCAAAGGAACAACTATACCAAATATCAATAAATAACACAAACAACAATTACGATATATCAATACGTATTAACACACAAACAAAACTGGCAAAAGTCGGCTTCGCAGCCAGGCAAGACTGGTGCAGTGGTAACGACTTCTGCTACCAACCGGGAGGTCCTTGGTTCAACTCCCGCCCAGGCCAAAAACACAAAAAGTTTTCAAACTTGCAATTTTTCAATTATAATTAATTTAGTGAAATAAATATAATTATAATTACAATAAAAATAGTCTGATGAGTCTTTGTGGCGAAAGACGAAACATATGTCACTATAGCCGTGTTTTTAATCCGTTCCATGATTTGTCATAATTATGTGTTAGAAAATGAATGGATAGATTTATATGTAAATCGATCTTTGCAAATATATGACTAAAAGTTCAATTAAACAATCAATTTTCAAAACAACAATATATGAATGATTTTAAATTCGAGATATAATATTTTTATACACCATGACTCAACTCAAAAAATTTGATATATCGGATAACTCATTCCGAACGTTTCTTCAATCGTAATAAAATAAAAACTGTACTAAGCCGAGATTTTGCATAAAACGGCGATGAGCGACCTCTTAATGACCTTCAAAAATTTTAAAAAACTCAGCGTACTTTATTGACACCCTCTTGCAGATTTTTGCTGGTAATTGTCTGACTATATGTCTGTATTTAACTTTTCATTTATTTTATGCTCCACTTTCATACATATGGGACATGTCAGTTTGCCTTAAAAAAATGAAAATTTCTCACAGCCACGCAAAAACCCGCAACCCTTTTTTTCATAAAAAGTAACTTAAATGTCTACTCTTTATTAAAATAAAAACATTTTCGTTTGAGCTCACTTTTGGAACAACTATATGTCTATGTATATAGCCAAAATGCACTTAATTTTAAACTAACGAACAAAAAAATAAAATATAACAAAACACTTTTTCACAAAACAAAAACCACTTTTGTATTACAAAAATACCTGACCTAAAAGGGTCCATCAAAAGAAGATAAACAAAACAAAAGGAAAAAAAATCATTGCATTGTTGGTGGCTGCACTTGCTTCTTGTGATTATAGCGACTGGAGTTCTCTTACAAAAAGTTTAATAATTTCGAAGGAGCAAAACATGGCACAACCAAATTTTTAACACTTATTATGGACAGCCTATATATAGTTAACGAAAATTACAATAAGATGAAAATCTTGCACAGACTAAAAAACCTTAATTTTTTAACACATATTTAATATATATAAAACAAAATTTTTTAAACATTAACTCTAAAAAACTATTATCTAGTAAGAACCACAATTACCTGAAGTTGAAGGTTCCATTAAAACTTTTTCCACAAAAACATTTTTTTTTTAATAAAAATGTACTTTAAAAAAGTCAAAAAATTCCACTTTTTCACAGCGCGCGAACGAAAGCAAAAAAAGTTGATCTTCAACCGCATATACAATAACTTTTTAACTAGTAATGTTAGGTCAACAACTTTTATTGGAAGTTTTAATAATTTAGTTAATTTATTTATTATGTTGCCACTATTGCATCTGTACCCTAATTTAGATTCAAGTTTAATTCAGGTTACTAGATTCTAGATTGATTTTTGATTGTTAATTAAAGTTTTGGTTTTTTCTTACATCTAATTTAATTTAAATTTTTTCCTTAATTTAATTTATTTTATTTATTATTTTTTTTTTTTTTCTTAATTTATTTTAATTTTTTAATTTTTAATTTAAAAAAAAAAATTTATTTCGTCATTTGTTTTCTTTGTAACACTTTGTACTTAGTAACATTATAGGTTTTATACGTTGTATTGAGTCTTTCATAAACTAAGTTCACCCCACACTTAGTATTTTAATTAAGTATTTCGTTTAATGAAGTGCATTTTGTTCTATTTTTTATTTTACATTAATAAAAAATAAAAAATGTCACTAATTTTTTATTCTTCATTAGAAATTTCCTATTGACTGTGTAATTATTTATATCCATGTAATTAATCTTAAGTACTTTTGTATTTCATGATGAGAATAATAATAAATAATAATAATAATAATAATACTAAATTTTATTTTTTGTGACGCAGAATTTAATTATCTTTAAAACGGTATCAAAAAAAGCCGGTACTTCAAACATTTTTTTTTTTTCAATTAAATGTGTAAAAGCGCATACAATACCCCTTTGTGAGGCGTACAAAAAAAAGATGAGACTTTTTTTTATAGAAAATTATATTCTCTTCAAACCAATTTTTTTTTTCGTGCGATTAAGTTTTTGAAGAATAGCTTTATTTGATGACTGCTCTAGAGTACTCTAGAGCAAGTTAAAGCAGTCAAAAGTGTTCGATGAAACTTTTTTCTGCTCT
This sequence comes from Calliopum simillimum, assembly GCA_951812925.1. Taxonomy (NCBI): domain Eukaryota; kingdom Metazoa; phylum Arthropoda; class Insecta; order Diptera; family Lauxaniidae; genus Calliopum; species Calliopum simillimum. The sequence goes on along the minus strand of OX638373.1, from coordinate 8,672,340 downwards.
AGCTTGCAAGTTAGAGCAGTCAAAAGTGTTCGATGAAACTTTTTTCTGCTCTAGCTTGCTCTATTCTACTCTAAAAAGTGATCGATGAGTCTGCTCTAAACTACTCTGTTTGCTTTTTTCTGCTCTGGAATTTTATGTAGAGCAGGTTGGAGCAGCAAATTGTCATAAGAAAAATCAAAACAAAATAAATATTTTTACAATTTTACGTCAATATTTCTAAATTTTTGCTGATTTAATCAGAGTTGCTTGTTTTGTGTTTTTTATACCCTACACCCAGGGTATATTCACTTTGTCCTTCCGTTTGTAACGCAGAGAAGGAGGTGTGGCAGATATGGAAAAGTATATATATTCTTGATCAGCGTCACCTCCTGAGTCGATATAGCCATGTCGGTCTGTCTGGCTAGGTGGCTGGCTGGCTGGGTAACGGCTGTGTGTGGAAATACATTTTTTGGGAAAACTAAGCAAGATAATTCAATGAAATTTGGTACACAGCCTCCGTCAAAGTTAGCTCGGGGGATTGAAAATGAACGAAATTGGTCAACGGACACGCCTACCGCCCATACAAAAAATATCTTCAAAATGCAAATTTTGGAGTATTTTTCTCAACAATGCAACCAAAATACACATAAATACTACGAATTGTCAGCGCAAGGTCTGAGAAAAAACTGGTCGAATTCGGACAAGAGGGCGTGGCACCTCTTATATAAGCAAAAGCTTCAAAACGCTGTACTGAAAGCGTTTTTTGAGATAATCGAACTAGATTTGACTCGGACACTAAAAACTATAAATGCAAAATTTAAGCAAAAACTGGACAAAATCGGACAAGAGGGCGTGGCTCCTCCCATATAAGCAAAAGCTTCAAAACGCTATTCTGAAAACATTTTTTTAGATAATCCAACCAAATTTCACCTAAATACTAAGAACTATAAACGCAAACTCTGAGAAAAAACTGGGTGAATTCGGAGGGCGTGGCACCTCCCATATTAGTAAAATTTTCAAAATACTGCTGTGTAGGGTATTTAATGTTTGGCCAGGCCAAAGGTAACACCCTTACTAGTTTTTTTTTTTTATTTTTTGTTTTTTATTTTATTTATTTTATTTTACCCTACACCCAGGGTATATTCACTTTGTCCTTCCGTTTGTAACGCAGAGAAGGAGGTGTGGCAGATATGGAAAAGTATATATATTCTTGATCAGCGTCACCTCCTGAGTCGATATAGCCATGTCCGTCTGTCTGGCTGGGTGGCTGGCTGGTTGGGTGGCTGGCTGTGCGTTGAAATACACTTTTTGGGAAAACTGAGCAAGATAATTCAATGAAATTTGGTACACTGCCTTCGTCGCCAAAGTTAGCTCGGGGGATTGAAAATGAGCGAAATCGGTCTACGGACACGCCTACCGCCCATACAAAAATTATATTCAAAATGCAATATTAAGAGTATTTTTCACGACAATGCAACCAAAATACGCATAAATACTAGAAATTGTAAGCGCAAGCTCTGAGAAAAAACGAAGGCGTGGTACCTCCCATGTAAGCAAATGCTTAAAAACGCTATACTGAAAGCGTTTTTTGAGATATTCGAACCAAATTTGACTCAGACACTTAAAATCATAAATGAAAGCTCTCAACAAAAATTGGGTGAAATCGGACAAGGGGGCGTAGTACCTCCCACATAAGCAAAAGTTTCCAAATGCTATACTGAAACAGTTTTTTGAGATAATCCAACCAAACTTCACTCAAATACTTAATACTATAAATGCACACTCTAAAGTAAAACAAGACGAACTCGGACAAGAGGGCTAGGCACCTCCTATATAAGCAAAAGCTTCAAAACGCTTTACTGAAAAAGTTTTTCACTCAGACACTAAAAACTATAAATGCAAGCTCTGAACAAAAACTGGGTGAACTCGGACAAGAGGGCGTAGCACCTCCCATATGAGCAAAATTTGAAAAATACTGCAGTGTAGGGTATTTAATGTTTGGCCAGGCCAAATTTTACATCCTTACTAGTTTTATTTATTTTATTTATCTTATTTATTTTATTTATTTTATTTATTTTATTTATTTTATTTATTTTATTTATTTTATTTATTTTATTTATTTTATTTATTTTATTTATTTTATTTATTTTATTTATTTTATTTATTTTATTTATTTTATTTATTTTATTTATTTTATTTATTTTATTTATTTTATTTATTTTATTTATTTTATTTATTTTATTTATTTTATTTATTTTATTTATTTTATTTATTTTATTTATTTTATTTATTTTATTTATTTTATTTATTTTATTTATTTTATTTATTTTATTTATTTTATTTATTTTATTTATTTTATTTATTTTATTTATTTTATTTATTTTATTTATTTTATTTAATTTATTTATTTTATTTATTTTATTTATTTTATTTATTTTATTTATTTTATTTATTTTATTTATTTCATTTATTTTATTTATTTTATTTATTTTATTTATTTTATTTATTTTATTTATTTTATTTATTTTATTTATTTTATTTATTTCATTTATTTTATTTATTTTATTTATTTTATTTATTTTATTTATTTTATTTATTTTATTTATTTTATTTATTTTATTTATTTTATTTATTTTATTTATTTTATTTATTTTATTTATTTTATTTATTTTATTTATTTTATTTATTTTATTTATTTTATTTATTTTATTTATTTTATTTATTTTATTTATTTTATTTATTTTATTTATTTTATTTATTTTATTTATTTTATTTATTTTATTTATTTTATTTATTTTATTTATTTTATTTATTTTATTTATTTTATTTATTTTATTTATTTATTTCCTTCCGTTTGTAACGCAGAGAAGGAGGCTTGGCAGGTATAGAAAAGTACATATATTCTTGATCAGCGTCACCTCCTGAGTCGATATAGCCATGTCCGTCTGTCTGCCTGGCTGGCTGACTGGGTGGCTGGCTGGCTGTGTGTTGAAATACACTTTTTGGGAAAACTGAGCAAGATATTTCAATGAAATTTGGTACACAGCCTCCGTCGCCAAAGATAGCTCGGGGGATTGAAAATGAGCGAAATCGGTCAACGGACACGCCTACCGCCCATACAAAAAATATATTCAAAATGCAATTTTAGGAGTATTTTTCACGACAATGCAACCAAAATACTCATAAATACTAAGAATTGTAAGAGCAAGCTTTGAGAAAAAACTGAGCAAATTCGGACAAGAGGGCGTGGCACCCATATAAGCAAAAGCTTCAAAACGCTATACTGAAAGCGTTTTATGAGATATTAGAACCAAATTTGACTCAGACACTAAGAATCATAAATGAAAGCTCTTAACGAAAATTGGGTGAAATCGGACAAGGGGGCGTGGCACCTCCCATATGAGCAAAAGTTTCAAAATGCTATACTGAAACAGTTTTTTGAGATAATCCAACCAAACTTCACTCAAATACTACAGACTATAAATGCACGCTCTAAGCTAAAACTAGAGGAACTCGGACAAGAGGGCGTGGCACCTCCTATTTAAGCAAAAGCTTTAAAACATACTGAAAACGTTTTTCACTCAGACACAAAAACCTATAAATGCAAGCTCTGAACAAAAACTGGGTGAACTCGGACAAGAGGGTGTAGCACCTCCCATATGAGCAAAATTTTAAAAATACTGCAGTGTAGGGTATTTAATGTTTGGCCAGGCCAAATTTTATTTCCTTACTAGTTGAAATTTCTGCTCTACACTACTCTCTAAAAGTAATATGACATTTTTTCAAAAGCTGCTTTACTCTGCTCTGCTCCACTCTGATCTAAATTCGTCAAACAAAGCTAATATCTCCGAAACCGTGAGTCGTACGGTAAAAAGTAACCGGACTTGCTTTGTGGAGAGTTCTGAGATCTGCAAAAAATGCATAACATGTGAACTCAAAAAGTTGCCGTTTAGAACATATTCCGAAAAAACCTTTCAATGGCGAAAAACTGTTATACGTGTATGTACTATACATATTGCTTATTTTTTGAAGTCCTTTCAATTTTCTACAAAATAAGACCTATGACCTTTTATCGTAGTCCCACTGCTTCGGAGATATCCAAAATGTTTCTGTAGAGGTAAGCGTTAGCGAGATATTTGCAAAAAACTGATGTTTGCGGCCTTGGAGCCTGAATAACTTCTTGTGCTCATACATAATTTTGATTGCAAATGTAATATTGTTTATATTGCTAAAATAATAAACTCTAGCTAAAAATATATTTTTTCCGATGACAAGTAAAAAGTCGGCGTTTTCGCATTTTCGAAGTCAGTGTTTCCGGCCTGTTCCGTGTAATTTCAATTACTTTTAATTTCGAAGACTTGTTGATTGAAGCCTATTCAACGACTGTTCAAGACGTTTAACTTTTCACACTAGAAACGTAATCTTTTTCTTATAATTTCAAGTAATTTATCACTAGGTTTCACTTCAATTTTTTGTTTGTGTATGCAATTTATTCGATTAAACAAATGAAATATGCATTTTTTTTTACATTCAAGTGACTTAAGCTGTGCTACCAACTTTGCCGATTCGTTTAGTTTTTCTGACGAATCTTACCGACTCGCGATCGATGCTAAGGCCCATAATTCGAACATTTTTTCCATACGAATTTGATGATTTTTTTTAAAAGGCTCTAAGTCGAGTGTACGAGGTTTTCGATGGATTTTCACGTTATATAAATAAATAACCTTATGAAAATGCTACAAGTGAATATTATTATTTTACTTTTTTTATTTTGTAATATATTGGGCTGTCAACATTAATTTATAATTAAAAACATAATAAGCTTAGACATAAAATAATGTACCGTAAAATATGTATAAATTTATTCATTGGATAAGCTGTCTTCTTTATACTGTATGTTATGTTGTTTCATAGCTATTCAACAATGCTGCATCTACTGGTTCCATACAGCTCGGACATGTCAAACTTCGCATTAACCAGTCATCAATGCATCCCACGTGATATATATGCATGCATGGCAAGTACCGCACTGCTTCGTCCACACAAAACTCAACCATACAAATAACACATTCACGAAATTTCTTAGAACCATCATATATGCCAATGGGTAGGTGCTGTATAAGACCAATGCGTTTTGCGATTTTCACTTCTTCTTCATCTGTTAAATGTATTGATGAACGGCCAACCGATGGTGAAGGATAAAATACTGGCTGGATAATCTCCTATAAATTTATTAATAAAAAAAAAAAAATGTGTTATCTGCTTTATCAATTGTAACTGAATTTGGATCGTAAGTACATTTTTGAAAAATAAAAAACTAAACCAAGTTGTTTTCTTGAAATGAATTATTCAAAATCTTACAAGCAAAAACAAAGATGCTCACATGTTAAATGTGAATTCTTAAGGACAGCATACAATTAGCCAAAATAGTGCTACGTAGGGCCTAACAAAAGTTCGCTTAGTTGGTGTCATGTTAAAAAATTTTTAGTAAATCAAAAAATTGCGTATTATTTATTATAGTCTTACGATACATCATTTTAATTTTCAGAAAGATAAGTCAAAATAGAGAGAAGAAAACGTAAAATTCGTGAAACAATGTCAACAGAAATTCCAATGCCAACGCAGCAAGAGATTCGGTTTGCTATTCTTTTTGGATTTCGACGTAAGCTCAAGCCAGTGGAAATATTTAATGAATGCCAAATAGCATTTAAAGTTAATGCGCCATCCCTCGTGACTATTTCAAAGTGGTTCCGAAGATTCCAGGCAGGTCATTTTTCTGTGGAGGACGTACCTCGAGAAGGCCGCCCAAAATCTTCGACTGATTATGAATGTGTAGCGCTGGTTAAGTCTAAAATTGACGAAGATCCAAGAATAACCCAGGAACTGGGCTTGAATGCCATGGCTGTATCGCGAATATTAAATAATTATCTTGGATACACGAAGAAATCTGCACGATGGGTTTCTAGAATTTTAAGTGATGCTCAAAAAGAGGCATGTGTGCGTTTTGCTAAGTATTTTCTTGAAAAATTCAAAAAACGGATGGTCTAACACCTTCAAGAAAATCGTAACAAGTGATGAAGCATGGTTTTAGAAGTAAAACCCTGAAACCAAACAACAATCCATGGTATGGAGCCCAGAAATTGCAAGTCCACCTGTTAAAGTAAAGCAGAAAAAAATCAGCAACAAAAGTAATGATGCCAGTTTACTTCACCAGAGAGAAAGTTGTAGCTGCTATTCGTTTGGAAAAAGGTCAGACGGTTACTGCTAAGTAGTATACTGAAACCTGTTTACCAGAAGTCTTCCAAAATTTATTTGGAAACGCCAAAAAAATGGAGCTACGCCGCTACTTTCTACATCACGATAATGCGCCAGCGCACACTGCTGAAAAAACGACCGATTTTGTTACGCTTTCAGGCATCGAAGAAATTCGTCCCGCACCTTATTTCCCAGATCTAGCGCCTTGTGACTTCTGGTTGTTTCCAAAAATAAAAAAAATTTGAGAGGGAGAGTCTTCAACAGCAATGAGGAGATAATAAATGCGGTTAATGATGAAATTGCAAAACTGCAAAAATCCGATTTTCAAGACTGTTTTTCAAGATGGATTTATCGACTTCAAAAATGTTTCAAAATAAATGGCGATAACGTTGAAAAAATACAAATAGATGAAGAATAAAGTTATAAATTTAAAAAATTAAATTTAAAAGTTTTTTCAATTCAACTAAGCGAACTTTTGTTAGGCCCCTCGTATGCTCCCTATAAGGGTAGAACTAAATAACTGCTCATAAAATGTTAAGGTCAGATTTTATTTCGTATTAATTAATTACAAGTAGGTTTCAAAGCATAGCTGCTACCACTTTATGTATTGGGGGTTATCGTGAATCAAGACTCCCGGGGAATTTTCTCTGACTGCCGTACATTCTCTATTGCAGTTTAAGAAAATTCCCCGGGAATCTTGATTCACGATAACCCCCATTATGTTTTATTGATGTATTGTGCAGAATATTATGATTTTGGAGTTCTTTAGCGTGGGCCAATCTTAAGCTATTTCAATAAAATTGAAAAAAGGCAAAAAAAGTTAAGAAAAAAAAATGGCGGGTAATGTGATATACTATATCGCATGGACCAACAAATTGCATTTTCGGCAAAAAGATCATCATGTCATAAAGATACTTTTGTTGTGGAACTCTTACTTTAGGTAAGGAGTGATAAGCACTACTAAAATCGCTTTTACAAAGCTTTAGCTCATTTTTCTTAAAAACTGTGACCTTTATATAAAAATGTTGGACCAACAAATTGTTAATAAAAAAAAACGGTTTAAATTTGGGCCAAGAGACCATCGTGCCAAACATTTTGCATTGCAAGTGGAACATCAAATATTTTCGGCGCCAGAAGTGCACTATATCACATTACCCGAATTTCAGTTTAAAAACAATCAGGTTATTTTTGATAAACAAACTCCAGCAAATAAAAAATTCAATTGATTTATGGTTAGGTATATTCACCCACTAGCAGCGTTTAATATTTCGGCTATGATATCAATTTTAGTTTTGGCGAGATCCTAACATAAAGCACACGCAAATAAAGTTTTTTTTTCACTGCTAAATCGATTTTACAACACTGAAAGCAGAATAAATAAAGGTGGGCGCTCAAAAACTTGCAGCACGCTTCTTTTTCAGTTACTGTAGTGTTGACGAAAAAATTATTATCGAGAGTTGTTTATTTAAGAAGATATGCTGGCATATCACTTTACCCGCCTATATCACATTACCCGAAGTTACTCTATCAATATTTTGTAAGAAAATAGGTGTTATCTTACAATTCCAAAACAAAATTTTCAGTAGAAGTTATGCATGATTGAAATGAAAATTTTTGACATTACCTGATTTTCTCGAAATTGTAACTTGCCATGGAAACTGAAATTAGTGGCGTTAGCCAATAGCAAATGCAGATTTGGTCGCCCTAAATCAAGTTGCGTTGCCCAATTGGCTGAATCACGTTCGCGTGTGACACGTAAAATTCACGTCACGCGCCCAACTCTAATGTACATAGACCCTCTGATACAGAGTTATAAAATGATTTCTTGAGATAAGTTGAGTCTCACATTACGTGGCAAGTTATTGTAGCACATTTTTATCTTCAAAAAATTTAAATTGAAAGAGATAAAAATATATTTTCTGAAATATATCTTTAAGTTATACAAATTTCGACAAATAACGTTAAGTCAATCACATTATATTTCTTTTATAAAATAAATTAAAAATCTTAGAAAATCAACGTTTAGAATAGTGCTTGAAGGGTTTGGCTTCGAAATTCTTTCGACGCCCATGAATAAAAAAAAATATAGCTGATGTTATCTACATATATAGTGAACATAAGTAATTTTAATAATATTAAGAATTTACCGAGTACATCTGTGCTGGATCGGACTGTTCCGTGGTGAAGTCTTGCCTATTATTACTATCACTACCACGTAAAAGTGATATATCATCAGAATTAGATCCCTTTAAGCAATTACCCATTTTGCAATAAGTAACTGACGCACGATATATTTTGTAAAAATAATTTTTTGTAAATATATCTGTTAAAGTAATGATAACAAAAAATTAAAAGAGACACACTTCATATTATAATTTAACTTACCACTGTTCAGATTTCTCCAACTTCTTTATCGAGTTGTTTCAACATTGATCTGGTGATCACAGCAACTAGCGTATTGAGCTCTGTCGATTTAAAATTGAAAAACACTTCACACAATGTGATGCATTAGTTTTTCAATTTTAAAACTTTCGTAAATTTTCGTTGTTATATTTTTCATAAGTAAGGCTATTTATAAAGGCTATGAGGCGTGTAAATTACTTAACGCTATTTTCACAGGAAAAACTAATCGTGAAGTATATTTATGTACTGAATTTTTCCAATAGATTTGATTGTAGACACAGCGCCAAAGGATTAATATAGCTGGAATATGCTTTATTGTAAAAGGTTTATTAGATGCTATGAAATGAAACAAAGTACATATTATAATAATTTTAATGCCGTGAAGTAAAAAGAATATACGATTTTGAATTTTTTATATGAACTCTACTCTAAAATGTGATCTTATACCTAATGAATATGTACGGGCTATTGGGAATGCCTGAAACTGTTTGCAAATAGGTCTCTTTGAAATGGGAGAAATTCTTAAACTCGGGAAATTTTAAGATGTATGCAAAATGGAAATAAAACAGTATATATTTAGTATAAATATATAAAGTACTGATTTATTGTCTTTTGGATTACCTTAAAGTTTTACAATCTAGTCGCTATGATGGTTCGCTGCAAAGTGAACACTACTTTTCTGTATTTAAACATTTTAAATAACTAAAAATTACGGCTAACTTACTATTTTTTATTGATGAGCCATCTTTTGAGGTTTGAGAACAGATAATAGTCCGAGGGAGCCAAATCGGGCAAATAAGGTGGATGGGGAAGCAATTCGAACCCTAAATCTTTGATTTTAGCCACGGTTGCGATGCTCTTGTGTGCCGGCACAGTGTCTTGCAATAACAAAATTTCTTTTTCGCTTCAAGTGAGGCCATAATACACTAGAAAACAGCCAAAATGTAACATTTTTTACACCATATTTTCTGAACTAATTTGAGGTCGCTGAGTCCGAAAATCGCATTTATGTGGGATTGGGGCCTATCGTACCGACGAACGATCACAACGTGGTGAACACACTTATTAAATGTAGAAAGAGGGTAACACTGACTTGACGAACAAACAACGAATATAGCTATATAGCTGAAACACAATGCGGCAGTTGCAGCGGCAGTGTCAGTGATCAGCTATGTTTTTAGAATCAGTGTGTTTCAATGTATGTATGTATTCTCCTTTAACTCCTAGGAGGAGCATAGGGCCAATATGAAATCTCTCCATTTGTCACGATCCCTTGCGATGACTTTGATCTCTTGCCACGATTTTCCCGATTCTTGGATTTCCTTTTCCAACGACCTTTTCCAGTTGGTTTTGGGTCTACCACGTCCTCTACTGCCTTGTGGATTCCACTCAAGGGCCTGGCGACAAACTTCGCTGTGTGGTTTCCGGAGAGTGTGACCAATCCATCCCCATTTGCGCAGCTTGATCTCGTTTGCTATAGCCTTCTGTTTGCATTTTTGATGTAGCTCGGCATTTGATATAGTGCGAGGCCACCAAACCTTTAGTATACGCCTTAAGCATTTGTTGACGAATACTTGCAGCTTGTTTGTTAGTTGTTCAGTAACAAGCCATGTTTCGCACCCATATAACAAAACCGATTTCACATTCGAATCAAAAATGCGCACTCTCGTTTTGGTGGATATAACGGATGAAGACCATATTTGTGTTTCAATGGTAGTACTTAAATAAGAGCAGTAGCAGTACGCAGTACTGCCATGCTTAGCTCTATTTCTAAATTTACTGCTACTGCCGCAGTGCTACCAAAGACACAAACGAAAAAATTAAGGGAGGCAACATTGTAATAATTAAAAAGTGCTGCTACCGCTGACACTGCCACTGCTTTATTGTAAGTTGTAAGCAGTAAAATACGAAACATCTGATTACTGTCACTTGCTCTGACACTGCCGCTGCCACTGTCACTGCCGCATTGTAATTCCGCTAATAGATTTTAAAATAAACGAACGAGCAGTAGAATTGAATTTTGAGTTTGAAGGCGAACAGAGTGTTAAAAGTGACGTGCAAAAATAAGAGACAAAATGTAAAACATTAATATTTAAAAAGTGTACATAGTGTAATATATACGTAATAAACTGAATTTAAATAACACTGTGGAACAAAATTTGGTCAACAAAAGTTTACTCGGATCTGACACTGCGGGGTGAAAATATAGTTAGAGCACAAAATTCCCAAGAAAGTGATATTTTTCGTAATTCCTTAAATAATTATAAGCATTTTATGCCATATACACTTTTTTCGTAGGATGCCTTATTTTTCTCTACTGCTGAAAAAAGACATCACTATACTGTTAATAACTTTTGAACCAATATCGATTACCCCAATTTTTTTTCTATGATATAGTTTCTTGACAAATGGAGAGTGCCCACATATTTTTTATAGTTTTCTCAGAGGCGGAGAAGTTACTTTAGTTTTATGTACCTATTTGAAATAATGATTTTCAATAATAAATTAAAAATTTTGGTTCAAAAACAAAGTACCATTTTATTTCCCGACCTATGCTAAATACCTCTAAAAAAAAAACATTTTTACAAAATCTTTACTAGTTGTTATAAAACATAATTTTGTTAAAGCCTTTTTTACGTTTAATTTCTTAGGTGGCTCACTTGAGAAATTTTTGCCCATATGCCACATATATTATATCAAAGTGTTCGTATGGATCTCAGCTATAGGTTCAAAGGCATAAATCCACCACTCGGGTGATTACTATTGAGCCGAATGTCATAAAAGGCGAAAAATATCACTTTTTTGGGAATTTTGTGTTCTAACTTGCCAAAAGTGCATCCAAAAATACTGATTTGGTAGTGAAAGAGTAGATATGGATTAGACGAACAAAACCCCACCACTAAATGCAATAAAACTCAGTTAACTTACGAAATATATTGAAAAAACCACATTGTTCAAGGTGCAAAATTCAAACGGCCTTTTCTCGAAAACTAGAGCCATTTTGAACAAACTAAGCCACATGGTCTTTTATTTTGGCCTATATTTTCACCCCGCAGCGTCAGATCTGAGTAAACTTTTGTTGACCAAATTTTGTTCCACAGTGTAATTGAATATGTGTGAATAAACTAATTAAAACTTAATAAGAGTGGTTTTTCTTAAACAAAGAAGAAAGGAACGTACAAATGGGGGCTCGACCGAGATGTGAATAAAAATAGGGACGTGAGCTAAAAACATTTTAAAAGTATTAAAACTTGAGAAAGAGTAAAAAAGTGATCATTTTGATATAAAAATATTAAAAAACAGAGTTCAGAGAAAAGAGTAAAAAATTAGAAAAATGTGCATCGTAACTGAATTTCGTCATTTGTGCGTCACTATACATATGTACATAAAAAGAAATTCAACAAAATTGAACTTGTCGTCAAACAAAAACAATTTTGCAACGAGAGGGAGAGAGATGCAGAAAAATCAACGTTAAAATTTTGGAAATTTGACTGTCTGCATACAGTCACCAAAGATCAGAGCAGAGAATTTAAACAAGACGTAGAGTCGTCAACATTCAGAGCAGAGCAGAGAAACTGAACAAGACGTAGAGACGTTAACATTCAGAGCAGAACAGAGAAATTGAACAAGACGTAGAGACGTCGACATTCAGAGCAGAGCAGAGAGTTTGAACAAGACGTAGAGTCGTCAACATTCAGAACAGAGCAGAGAATTTGAACAAAACGTAGAGTCGTCAACATTCAGAGCAGAGTAGGGAAAATGAAGAAGACATAGAGAGAATATTCATAGCAGAGCAGAGCAGATTATTTTGAAGGAGACTAAGAGCGGAAGTCTACGTTCAAAGCAAAGCATACAGCGAGAAGGATCAGAGTTATTTTACAGTGAGCAACCACAGAGTTATTTTACAACGAGCAGCAAGAGTAAACAGAGGTATAGAGAATACGAAGCAGAGTGGGATAAGAGATCATCAAAATATTTTTCGAGGTGACAGTTGTGCAGAGCAGAGAGGGAGAATACGAAAAACGTGTGTGTTGCAATAACACAATAAATTATTGAGTTGAAGCTGCAAGGAGTTTATGAGTAAATAAAACGCAGTCATTGCATTTATTGTCTTTGAATCATAAAGCTAAAATCGGTTTGAGAAATTTCATTCAATTTATTGTTGTGCATTAACACACGTTAAGAAATAAAGTAAATTTTATTGATTTGAGTTGAGTAATAAAATAAAATGTTATTTAAAAAACATTTGATAAAGAAAATATTTTTAACGAGAAAAACGAAAATATTGAACAGAGAAAATAGAAAATATTTTACAGAAAAAATATTTTAAAGAGAAAATATTTTACAGAGAAAGACAAAAATATTTAAATGTGAAAAGAGAAGTAGAGACTAAGAGAAATTCAAGTTTAAAAGCAAAACGAAACGTCATATTAAATGTCAAAAAATTTGAGTGCATTGAAATTTTATTCATAAGAGAAAAACATTTAATAACAAGATCACACAATTAGAAAAGAAAATTTGAGTTGAGATATAAACTTAAATTAAATAATATTTGTTTATTGGTGTAGAGAGTATATTTTAAGTATCGATTTAATACGATTTAATAATTATATCCACAAATATTTTATTTATCTAAAAACAAATCATAATTTTTATTATGGACCCTAACACTATTTTAGCATTGACGATTGTGGGGTTAAAATAGAAATTAGCAGAGTTAGGTTTAGAGACGACTGGACGCAAGGCAGTGCTACAGGATAGGCTCCTCCGTGATCATTTCCAGTTGGCCAACAATGAGGAAGAAGAATAAACTGATTCTGTATATAGCGATGTTGAGAGTATGTCACGAAGGGGTGCTGGTGTTAAATCAACGTTTACGTTACGTGATATTGAAGATTCATTGTCATCATTAACGGGATCAGGTTATCCAGAGATTGAAACTTGGATTTTGAGACAAACGCTATGGTGGTTGGCTGGGATAATTTACAGAAGTTTATTTACGCGAAACAACTGCTTAAGGGTGCAGCTAAAATATTGATTCGTGGTAAAACTGGAGTTATTGATTGGTCTTTGCTGAAGTCAGCACTTGTGAAAGAGTTCGCAACAAAACGCTCCGTATTAGACGCTCATTGAATTTTAACAAATCGGAGAAAGCAATTAAATGAGTCATTCAGAGAATATCTTTATAGCTTAATAGAGATAGCAAAACTAATTCATTTAGACGAGTCAAGTTTAATTGAATATTTTATTGAGGGAGCACCAGATTCGAGATCCAACAAGAGTTTATTGTATCAAGCGAAAACAATCGAGGAGTTAAAAGAGCAAATGGAAATTTACGAAAAAGTTCGTGGACCTTTTATGCAGTCATCAAACGCTAGAGGAAACCCAACAATTTCGATGGTATGACACTTTCATGAGGATGGGTGATATAGAGTTAGACCCTGAAACTACAAATTTAATCGGTATAGGAGGTAAGAGAATAACAACAGTTGGAAATTTTACCATTCCAATCAAGACTGATGGGATTACTCTTGATGTTAAATTCCACGTTACTCGAGAAAAAGATATTTTGTATTCTGCGATACTAGGAAATAATATTTTAGAGTTAGTAAAAATTAAAATTACGTCAGAGGGAGCATTTTTCAAACAAAAGGGTCAAGAGAAAAAAGGAGAGTTTATTTGCTTACAAAGCAATGTCGGGAGCAATAACATGCAACAAACGCAGACTTGTCAATCAACACCAATTGAAGACAATAATTGTATTGTGGTAGGAAATTTTGCAAAAACGTGTGGAGAAAATGAAGCCAGATTAGTAAATTTTATTCAAAATGAGCATCGATCAGAGTCACAGGTGCACCATGTAGACCAAGGGTGTCAGCGTAGAACAAAAGTGAGCCAATTTTGGCTCGCCTACAAAAACAAGAATATTTTAATAATTTTTTAAATTTCTGAGAACTACAACACAAACGAAAAATGTTTGTTGTTTTTTTTGAGCTCGTCAAAATTCGCGGAATTAAAATATTTATGAAAAAATGTTTTTGTTGTTTCGCATAAAAAAAAACAACAAACATTTCTCGTGTGTGTTGTAGTTCTCAGAAATTAAAAAAATTATTGAAATATTGTTGTTGTTGCACACGAGCCATCAAAAAACCAACAAAAAATAGGGTTTGTAAATGTTGTAGTTCGAGGAATTTGAAGTTGTTGTAAAAGGGAAAATTTTGCGCTGCCTGCGCTTGGCTCAGTGATTTGAAAACGCTGACACCCTTGATGTAGACAGCCAAAGTCGGATTAAAGAGGCGCAGTGTTTTGAAAAAGAGGCTATCAAGCCCATTACTTCAAATTACGTGCCACCTTTTGAGATATCAAAAGGTTTGGAGATAAGAGCGAATGGATTACCAGAAAACAAAGAAACGAGAAATAATCAAGATGTTGACAAACTAGATGCAGAAGAAAATATCTTACGCCACCAAGCAAGAGAAAATATTTCTAGCATCCAGAAAGGGAATGGGTGAATATTCAGCGCGATTCACCCAGCAGAACAGAACTATGAAATGGACGAGCTAGTAGCCATTAAGCAACCACAGTTCGGACTGAAGCCAAAACGGAAGTCCTTGGGACCATAAAAGGCGTAAAGAAGAAAAAACATGGAAGTAATGAAGTTGTTAAATTAGATGATTACGATCGGCCAGGGCACACCACAACAGTTGCTGAGTCCACGAAAAGATGGAATCAATCATTCGGGTCGAATGACTTATCAGGAGGGCCGAATGTGGGATTGGGGCATATCGTACCGACGAACGAACACAACGTGTTGGACACACTTATTAAATGTAGAAAGAGGGTAACACTGACTTGACGAACAAACAACGAATATAGCTATAGATTTTAAAATAAACGAACGAGCAGTAGAGTTGATTTTTGAGTTTGGAAGCGAACAGACGTGTTAAAAGTGACGTGCAAAAATAAGAAAAAAAAATGTAAAACATTAATATTTAAAAACTGTACATAGTGTAATATAAACGTAATAAATTGAATTTAAATAATTGAATATGAGTGAATAAACTAATTAAAACTTAATAAGAGTGGTTTTTCTTAATCAAAGAAGAAAGGAGCCTACATTTATAATCGACTTTTTCGATTTTTGAGGTAATATGTAGCTCCATTTTTTAGAACATATTTTGAGAAACCCAATTTCGATTGAATTTGTTTTTTCACTATTTTAGAGAAAAATTCTTACGCTTTCAATAAATGTACTAATATCTAAAATCTGATTCAAATTGGTAGAGTTAAAGCAACGAAAATTAATTTTTATAGTAGTTTTTTAAAATTTTTCGTGTTTAAGCCAAATAAAACACGGTTTTTTGCCAATAGTTTATAAAAATATACATTTTTTATATTTTTATTCAATAGTGTATTTGATTGCAAATATTTGGAGTCTTATTTTAGTAAAATCGGATTATATCTTAAAAAGTTATTAAGGTTTTAGCGAAATAAGGTCATTTCGATTTTTCATAGAAAATTTGAATTTTTTCAACAAAATATAAAAAAGAAACAAGCAAATAGAAAACGGAATAAAAAGCAAACTACGTGATAGCTGTTATATCATTAAAAATGTGCTAACATTCGCCTAATCGGATTTGCTACGTTTGTGGGTCATTTATCATAAAAAAAAAAAAATAAAAGCCAAGCTCTGCGACGAATGAATGAATACCAATTGCTTACAAGCCTATCGAAACTCTTTTGGATTTGCTGCAGCCAATCTCGAGAAATCTTGAACGCCAACATCATTATGTCAGCTATGCTAGGCCAAATTGAATTTAATTTCTAAATGAAAAAAAGGCGCTTTACATTCGGCATACCAATGTTATGGAGAGAGCCAAAGAACCATACAACTGACTGTTATTTTGTCAAACTAAATTGCATGGCGGAGGGGCACAAATTAACGTAGTTAATCCAGAAGTAGATTCGGTTACGAAACCTGTGACACATTTTGATATTATGCCGAAACCGCAAAGGCACAAGTGTCTACTTTCTTTTACAAATGATGATGAACAGTTGTCAAGACCAGCTTCAAGATGTTCAGTGTGGAGTGGAGTGGCCGATCTGGATGGTGAAAAAAAATCTCTAGTGACTCAAGCCAAGCTTAATGATTTATGCCGTGATATGTATTTGACTAAAAGTAATTCGGAGTTGCTTGCATCCCGGTTGCAGGAATGGAGATGTTTGGCTCCTGAAACAAAAATAACATACTACCGTCATCCCAGCGATGAGCTCAAGGTATTTTTTGGCAAAGCAGGTGATTACACCTTTTGCTACGACATTCCAGGGCTGTTCGGTGCACTGAAACAGAAGTATTATAACGGAAAATAGCGTATTTTTATTGACGGTGGAAAAGGTAGCTTCCTCCATAATGGCAATACGAAACCATCAGTTTCAATTGGTCATGTCGAGAATATGATAGAAAATTATTCCTCAACGAAGCAACTATTGACATTCATTCAATATACTTCAAACCAGTGGAAAATTTGCGCTGATTTGAAAGTTGTTGCAATTTTAATGGGTATGCTAGGCGGACACACAAAATTTTGCTGTTTCTTGTGCTTATGGGATTGTTGCGATCGAAATAACCACTACACCAAACGCGATTGGCCAAAAAGCCATTGGTTGATAAAGAAAATGTGATACTGCCTCTTCCTCACATAAAGCTAGGACTGATGAAAAATTTCGTGCGTGCATTGGCTAATAATGATACAGCAATGGCTTATTTAAAAAAAGTTTCCGAAATCGTTCATGAAAAAATTAAATCGGGTGTTTTTATTGGTGCTCAAATCAATAAGTTTTTGGAGGATCTGGAGTTTTCAGAGTGTTTGACCGACGCTGAATCAGAAGCTTGGAAAGCATTTATAAATATTGTTCACGGATTTCTTGAAAACAATAGAAGCACAATAGCACATACATCAATCAAAAAGTATGAAATAATAAGTATACATATATTATCGATATATCTATCTATAAATGAAGAACTCCACGCCAAGTGTACCAAAAAAATTCACACGTATTCCTTAGACGATTCTAAGCATTTTTTGCCTGGTACACTTTTTACGCAAGATGCTTTCCTTTCGAGTAAAAAAAGATTTTTGCCTGCCGCGGGCGTGCAAAAGCCAAAAACTCCCATTTAGCGTCCGAATCCCATCTTGAGTCATACATAATTTTAAAGCTTACAAATTATGCTTTAATTTAAAGTACTTTAAAAAAAATTTTTTTCACCAAGAAATATTTTTTTATAAAAAGAGCACTTAAAAATAAATGCGACCATTAATTTAGATTTATCAATATACAAACATTAGTGTAAGCTATAAATTTTTGAAAAAACACCCTTTTCATGAAAATGACCAAAAACGTCATTTTCAACACCCTATATTTTAACAACAAATGGTACTAAGACCAAATCCTCCCGGATTGTTGTTCTTGCACACCGGATCTACCATATTGCCAAATTTTAGCAAAATCGGTACACTTGGCGTGGAGTGCTTCATATATAAAAATGTAGTGTTTGTCGCCTTATAACTTTGAAATCGCTCAACCGATCGTTACCTTTTTCGCACTATTTATTTGTTTTGTACTGCAGGTGGTTCATAGCTATGCTTAAGGGGGAGCTGTAGCCCCCATATAAAAAAAAAAACATTTAAAATGATATATCTCTGCAGGTTAACAGATTTTGTTATAAAACTTGGTACGTGGATACATGTTTTTAATCAACGTGCAAAAAGTGGAGTGGTTTTAGGGGGGTGTTGCATCTGTCACACAAAAAATGACTTTAAATGCTATATCTCTGTAGTAATAGCAGTTTTTGCTATAAAACTTGGTACATAAATATAAATAGTGTCAACCATTAGCCTTGCAAAAAATTGCAGGGATCGCTCATGAGGTTGTTGCGTACGCTATAGGAAAAATTAGTTTAAATGATAAATCCCTGCACCTATAGCAGCTTTCGTTCAAATCGAACACATCGCGCCACCTATAAAAAGGGCAGAACAACGTTTGCCGGGGCCGCTAGTATGTATATATAAAGTAAGATTTTCAAGTGCGAACATGTCGCTTAAAACGCCTTTTTATACAGCCACTTGAATTATTTCCCACCTAATTGTGGTGCAGAAAGCGATGAACATGGTGAACGGTTCCACCAAGAAGTGAGTGATATCGAAAGGCGATATCAAGGGTTCTGGGGCGAAAGTATGATGGCTGACTACTGTTGGTTCCTTTACAAAAAAGATCGAACTCCGAAAAAGCGAGCACGACTTAATCGGTTATAATTTCCTATGGAATAAAAAATAATTTGAGTTTTCGATAAAAAATCGAAATGGTCTTATTTCACTAAAACCTTAATAACTTTTTAAAACATGATCCGATTTTGCTAAAATAGAACTGCAAATATTTGCAATCAAATACATTATTGAAGAAAAATAAAGAAAATGTATATTTGTATAAACTATTGGCAAAAATACCGCGTTTTATTTGGCTTAAACACGAAAAATTGTAAAAAACTACTATGTATAAAAGTGAACTTTTCGCTGCTATAACTCTGCCAATTTGAATCAGATTATGTATTAATGTATTAGTACATTTATTGAAAGCGTAAGAATTTTTCTCTAAAATAGTGAAAAAACAAATTCGATCGAAATTGGGTTTCTCAAAATATGTTCTAAAAAATGGACTTCTCAGATAGTCTGAAGGGGATAAATTTATTTAACCGAAAGTTACCATCAGGTATTAGCATTGCCGCCCACCTTGCAGGGTGACTATAATAGAAATATGTTGTACTACATACACTCACGGTAAAAAAAAAAGCCGATTTTAATTTCGTAAGATATTTTAAAATTGTCGTTTAAAGCAATATTTACCATAAGTTAACTGCCCTAAGGTGTATATTATTAAGTTTAACATTATAGTTTAATATTATGAATAATATTTGGTTTTTTCTAGCACGCTTTTCGTTTTAAAATGCCCTAAACATTCTCAATTGGATTGAGGTTGGGGCTTTTGCCCGACCATTTGCTTGACTTAATTCCCAAAAGGTCATTATATTTCTTTGCCAACGCTAAAATAAATAGCTCGTTATTGCAAATTAATTGAAAAAATAAAGTAAAAAATAATGGTAAGTGAGACATCTAGCGATTTCCAACGAGGACAAGGTGAAAAATCCTCTTGAAATATGACTTTTGCTAAGAGCTCGCTAAGTCGGTCTATGCTAGGCAAAACGCCAATTTTAATGATGTAAATATAAGCTGCTGAGTTAATATAACCTTCCAAAAGTGGAATCTCTCCAACCCATTGGCTTGTTATTTCCCCCAAGACCATCACATATGGAGTGCTTAGTACACATGAAAGCTAATTTTTTAATTTTTTCTGCGGCGTACCGCACATCACAAATCGGAACTGATGAGATGTGTTTGGCCTTCATCAGAGAATATGACACGGTGGTTTTTAAAAAATTTCAACTTTTTGAAATACCACCCGCGATTTTTTTCGGGGATAGTGTTGGGGGACTCTTCTAGTATCAGAATCCGGGAACCGCGAAATCGAACGTCCAGCCGTTTTTTTTTTTCGACATTTTAGTTTTTTTAACGATTTTTGAGAATGTCTCGGATTTATATACATATTATGTACACATATATATGTATGTACGTACATATATATACTTGTATATGTATATATGTGTAATATATATATATGTATAAATATATACATACATGCATACATACATATAAAAGGTATCGTTTCCGCACCATTTATTTTAAAAAAAAATCTGTTTTTTCGTATATAAAAAAACACAAACAATAACCGGATACCGCAATAGTCACTCCAGATGTGATTTTTGATGCTTAATCCGAATCCGGTCTTAGAATTGCTCTATTACTTCTGGACTTTGAGATATCCTTACATATATGTATAAAGGACACCACTTTTTTTCCTATTTTTGAAGTTAGATAACAAGATAAGATAATATTATGCCGTAAAATCTGGTATGACAGTTAATAGCCCTAGTTTTTTTCTTGAAAACTCAATCAGACCGATAACGATTTCTTTTTTTTTGTCGGAGATATCTTTACCTAAAAAGTTAAAAAAAGTGCAAAAACACGATTTTTGGCTATATTGGATGTTATATGCAGGACACACAAAATTCTTCTGTGAATTTCTATTGCCAGAAGCATTTAGTACTTTCTTTTGGCTTTCAATTGAGCTATTAAATGTTCATCTGCAATATTCTTCTACAAAGTTATGACCATTCAAAAATTACATTATGAAGTGCAAACTCACAGGGGTGCCACTAAAATATAGTGTACGAGGATTTCTTATATACGTATTGCTGCAACATGTCGTCTTAAAATAGTCATAACTTTTAAGAAAACTATTACAAGAGACCACTTGTTAGCTCATTTTGAAGATAAAGAATGGTTTTAAATGCTTCGGTTGGTAAAAAAGAGCAGAAAAATTTCGTCCGTACTGTATACAACCTCAAATATAGCCGAAAACCGAGATTTTTCGCTTTAAGTTTCATGGTGTGATTTTAAAGTTAACATAACTTTGCATAGAAATATTGCAGTTGAACATTTAATAGCTCAATTGAAAGCCAAAAGAAAGCATTAAATGCTTCTGGTAATAGAAATTCACAGAAGAATTTTGTGTGTCCTGCATATAACATCCAATATAGCCAAAAATCGTGTTTTTGCACTTTTTTAACTTTTTAGGTAAAGATATCTCCGACAAAAAAAAAGATATCGTTATCGGTTTGATTGAGTTTTCAAGGAAAAAACTAGGGCTATTAACTGCCATACCAGATTTTACGGCATAATATTATCTTATCTTGTTATCTAACTTCAAAAATAGGAAAAAAAGTGGTGTCCTTTATACATATATGTAAGGATATCTCAAAGTCCAGAAGTAATAGAGCAATTCTAAGACCGGATTCGGATTAAGCATCAAAAATCACATCTGGAGTGACTATTGCGGTATCCGGTTTTTGTTTGTGTTTTTTTATATACGAAAAAACAGATTTTTTTTAAAAATAAATGGTGCGGAAACGATACCTTTCATATGTATGTATGCATGTATGTATATATATATACATATATATATATTACACATATATACATATACAAGTATATATATGTACGTACATACATATATATGTGTACATAATATGTATATAAATCCGAGACATTCTCAAAAATCGTTAAAAAAACTAAAATGTCGAAAAAAAAAAAACGGCTGGACGTTCGATTTCGCGGTTCCCGGATTCTGATACTAGAAGGGTCTCCCAACACTATCCCCGAAAAAAATCACGGGTGGTATTTCAAAAAGTTGAATTTTTTTAAAAACCACCGTGATGAGTTAAGCCCAATCGATATACATCAAATTCTTTTTTCCTTTCCATCAGTTTAATCCGGAAGACCACATATTGTGTGTGAGAATCGGTTTTTTCGCAGGACTGCGGGCAAAAAAGTTATTTTCTCTCAAGCGGCGGTGTACAGTTGAGGTGCTAATTCCATGTTTGGGTTATCATTCACCTCCGCAGAAATTTTGGGACCAGTTTTAAGCCGATCGCGCAGGGCTATTTTTACTACACCTCCGTCTTCCCTCTCATTTGTTTTTCTTGAACGACCACTTCCAGTGCGATGCAATAAACGCTCTGTTTCTGTTTTTTGTAAATATCGTTGGTTTAACGCCATCAGATATGAAATAAATTGCATTATTTGACAATTTTTACTTATTAGGCATACTACATATTAACAACCATAAAAAAGGCAAAGAACCAACTATTTTAGCTAAAAATCCTTGTCGGCTTTTTTTTTGACCGTGAGTGTATATAGGAACAAATTCATTTTATAAATTCATTTAAATAAAAGTTACTACTTTAATGCTTGTTAACATATGAGCTTTTTAAAATGTTCTAAAAATTCTTGTAAGCGTATACTAATTACTTTTATGAGTACTTAAAATAAATAATAAAATATAATGAAAAACTTCATTTGCATATGCAGCGAGCGCCATAATAAAGTAAACACTTTGCTTTCAAATTTTCAAAATCTAATGCATAATGCATTTATGGAGAGTTGAACTAAACATAAAGATAAAACAAAACCAAAACACAACCAGAAATAATTCACCAAAATTAAAAAATGACCGGATTTTACGCGTCAAAAAAAAGGCAACAGATATTAATATAAAAACAACTAGTAAGGGTGTTACCTTTAGCCTGGCCAAACATTAAATATCCTACACTTTTGAAAATTTTGCTTGTACGAGAGATCCCACGACCACTTTTCCGAATTCTCATAGCTTTTGCTCAGAACTTGCACTTACTGTTCTTAGTGTCTGAGGAAATTCGGTTGCATAACAATTTGAAACTTTTACTTGCATGGGAGGTGCCGCGTCCTCTTGTCCGAGTTTATATAGTTTTTGCCTAGAATTTGCATTTACTGTCCTTAGTGTCTGAGTGAAATTTGGGTCGATTATCCAAAAAAAAAACGCTTTCAGAATAGGGTAGAACGGGGTTAAACAACCACTTTTGTGTTTGGCACTCTGTAAAAACTTTGTTTATGATAATAATTTGAAAATTTCAACTGTTCCTGGTTCGTTGAACCCTTTGTTACAAAGTTCATCCGAAAATTTTTTTTCAAACCCGCATTGTTTATCCGGTATTTGCATTTGAACAAAAAGTGTGAAATGGTTGTTTTACCCCACCTGGTGGGTTTCTTTTTATAATTAAAGTAACCAGCATTGTTATTTTAAGGGTTTTTATTTTGTCAGAATTTTACAAAACGTTATAAAAGAACAAAATTAACTTGAAAAAGTTTGTCTTGAGCTTCATTAATCGCTGGCGTCACTTTCAACGTATACTACTTTTCTTGGACGACGTCTTTTGGAGCGACGAGTATTGTTTTTGACTGCAGTGTCTTTGGTTTTTGCTCGGAAAATTTCTTTAGAATCTTTTTCTTCGACCTTACCGTCGACAATGCCTGTTTCTCCTTCTGGTTATTTAACCCCACGTGCTTTTGTTTGTTTTAAGGCGATTAACTTTTTACAAATTTAAATTTTGTAAAACCAATTACAGATTTGGATTCAGCATATAATTCTGCTCTTAGAAAACACTTACCTTTCTTTCTGCACTTCACTGATTTGTGGAATTTTGAACTTTTGTCGACTGAAAATATTGCGGCGAGGATGCGTCAAATCTTTCTTTTGTCAGAACTCAGGTTATAACACACGTGCGGTAGTGGAACCTTTTGCCAAAGTTGCGTTGTATCGATCGCTATCTACTGTACCAACGGTCTTTCGATTCGACTTTGTTAAAAAAATTAGAGGCAATTGGTTGTTTAACCCCGTTCTACCCTAACATTTTGAAACGTTTTCTTATATGGGAGGTACCACGCCATTTTGTCCGGTGCCGCCATACAGCCCCATACCATAACTGATCCTCTCTTCCATGTTTAAGAGTGCTTTACTGAAGGCTGGATTTTTGGTTCGCATATTTTTGCTGAATTTTTCGCGGCAAAAATATCAAATATGCTTCCGTCAGTGAATAAAATGTTTTCACAAAAAGGTGGAGCCTCTTTTCAGTATTTTTAAGCGACATCCATACGCTTTTTCTTTGGTTATTTTTGATCTGAATTGCTTCTTGAGTGGTTCTCTTCCATGTTAGCCGTTTTTATGGAGTTCTCTTCTGACGGTTATGACACATTATGTCTGTGCATTATTTTTTTCGACATTTTAACTGCACTTGAAGCCATTTATATTTGATGTATCAAGTAACAGTATCTTCCAACAGGACAACAATAAAAAGCAAGAGTACATAATTATCAAGGAATGTTTAATACACCAGACTCCTTGGTTATCCCCGTAGTCACAAGATCGTAACTCTAGTGAACACTTGTAGAAAAATGTTGACAGGAGAATCAGGGAAAGGACCATTTCTATCAAGAAAAATCTAAAACAAGTGTTCAAAGAACAATGGAGCTAAATCTCCACTGATATTACGAAAAATCTAGTCGATTCTATTCCTTTAAGACTGAATGTGGTGTTTAAGAACAAAGGAAAACAAATCAAAAATTAAACTCTAATATAAAGCTAGTTCTTGTAATTATATTAATATCTGTTTACTTTTTTTTGACGCGTAAAATCCGGTAACTTTTTAACTTTGGTGAATTATTTCTGGTTGGTTATGGTGAATTATTTCTGGTTGTGTTTTGGTTTTGTTTTATCTTTACGTTTAGTTCAATTCCTAATAAATGACTACTAGTTATGCATTATTACCTTTTATTTAAAGTGAGTTGCTTTGTTCCAATTAGATTTTGAAAATTTAAAATCAAAGTGTTGACTTTATTTTGATGCTCACTGTACATTCGTATTAGTTTTAATTCAGTTTTGCATTGAGTACGAGTATATATAGAGAGTTAAAAAGTTAGTTTTAACTGTAATTTTTAGATACCAAAGAGGTCTGAAAGCATCCAGCCGAAAACTGTGTTTTGAGCGTTAGGAAGTCCGCTTTCGCTTGTTAAGGCACCTGATTTTAGAATTTTTGGATACGAGTTCCCACCCAATACGAGAGATATTGGAGAAGGCTTGTAAAATTAAGTGCGTGCCAGAATTAGAATTGAAAACTTTTTCTTCATTATCAAAATCCTGAAGCGGCTCTTGGAATGTCCGAACTCTTAATGAACTAGACAAAATACACCAAGCCGTAAGAGAACTCCACAAATTCAACCTTGGGATATTGGGGTTAAGCGAGTGTAGATGGAACGGTGCCAGCGAATATGTACTTCCTGATGGCGAAAAATTTCTATACTCCGGTAGAGCGCAAAATGACATTCACAGGGATGGAGTTGGATTTTTGTTAAGTAAAACTGCAGTAAAGGCAGTTATGGAATGGAAACCTGAAAACGAAAGACTCATTTGGTGCAGATTTCGAACCCCCGCAAGAAATATTACCATCTTCCAAGCATACGCACCCACCGAGTTGGCAGAGAGAGAAACCAAAGATGAATTCTACAGCCAGCTCGCTGCATCAATAAACAGTGCTCACAAGAACGACATCATAATGGTTATGGGCGATTTGAATGCCAAAGTAGGCTCAGAAAACCTTAACCTTGAGCACGTGATTGGAAGACATGGTCTGGGTGCGAGAAATGACAATGGAGAGCTTCTCATTGACGCCTGCAATGCAGCCGGTCTTGTCGTTGAAGGTACGCTATTCCCCCACAAAAAATGCCAAAAAGCTACGTGGGTGTCTCCGAACAACATCACTGAAAATCAAAGCGACCACTTCTGCATTAGCAGAAAATGGAGAGGGAGTCTTCTGGACGTACGAGTAAAGAGGGCCGCTGACATAGGCTCCGACCACCATCTTCTCGTCGCGGTCATTCGACTAAAACTTGCCGCTAATAAGCGTCCCAGCGAACAATTTGTAGCAAAAAAATTCGACGTGCTTAAGCTTAAGAATGACGAGATACGCAGATCTTTCGTAGAAGAACTTAAGACAGTTCCGTTCGATTGTGGTGGAAGTATTGAAACATCATCGGGGGCCGCTAAAGAGGCGTTCTTAAACTCCAGTGAACAATTACATGGTGTCGACCCTCAAGCAAAAAGCAGTGGATGAGCGAGGAAACGTTGGGTCTTGTTGAAAAAAGAAGTAGCGCGAAAAAACTGAGAGACGACGCTTAAACTAGAGCGCAAAAGAACGTCGCCGAAAAGGTCTTTAACTCTCTCAATAAAGAAGTCAGGCGATCGTGCAGACAAGATAAAAGAAGAATGTATAACGACCTCGCGAGCGAAGCCGAAAGCGCTGCAAATAGTCAAAATTTCAGGCAGCTTTACGATATCACCCGCAGATTATCAGGCAGAAAACACCAACAGAGCCGCCCTATCAAAGACAAAAATGGAAATCTCTCAACATCCGCGGACGACCAACTAAAGAGATGGAAAGAGTATTTTTGTGATATACTGAATCCCATGTCTACCACATCCCCGCAACCAGAATCACCAACTACAAATGCTGCAGTGTCTCGCAGTAGTAGCCGAATACAAACACCGCCGCCTACAATCGAAAGCTATCCAAAGCATGAAAAACAAAAAGGCCGCCGCACAATGGGAGATTGTGGCAATAAAAAGGTTAAATTTGAAAGTACTATGGATTTAAAAAATGTTTACGCCAATCGTCAGATAATACTTAGGGACGGAAAAAAAACTATAAAAGTTTAAAATTTTGTTTTGGTTTAGCAACACAGTAAGCCCAAAGTTGGACTTTAAACAGAAAAAATGCTCTACAGAACTTTTAAAATTAGAAACTGCTGGATACACGCTCTAGTTAATTTGTTTTAAGCCCGATCCATTAATGTAATATATCGTTAGAAAGTATATTGTTCCTACTTTGTTAAAAATATATTTTTTTTTTTTTTGCCGACTTTATGTGAATTATAGTGCTTTTTCAAATATTTAAAAAAAATGGTAAAAATGGAAAAATTGTAAACTCCCAGTGTGCCAGACGGTTCAAATCTCCGCTTTTTTGTCCGTTACGGATCCGTTACTGATCCGTTTGCGGGAGGAGTTCCAAAAAAAAAAACGATTCGCTTTTTTTTTGGGAATCTCTCCCGCCAACGGATCAGTAACGGATCAGTAACGGACAAAAAAGCGGAGATTTGAACCGTCTGGCACACTGGGCTTTGACAATAAAAAAAAAATACATTTTCTGATTTTCATTATTTTTCAATATAATATGTGGCCAAGTATGCTTAATCGATACGCAAAGTCCCTACTGCCTTTTTTGAGAACTTTTTTTTTATAAACTTTTTCATATTGTGGTTTTTGACGGGACAAAATAAGTTGACTTTTTTGGAACGCTATTTTTAATTCGTTTGCATCGAAATATATGAAGATAGGATTTTGTCAAAAAGTACAAGCATTTAGGTTTTAAAAAAACATTTGTTTGAGTTTATATGTATGATAGGTGAATTATGGTGATTTTTCGAAAATTTAAGCTCAAAAAGCCAAAATCGATAAATTTTACAAACTTTGACACTAAAAAAAAAAAAATACATTTTCTGATTTTCATTATTTTCCAATATAATATGTGGCCAAGTATGCTTAATCGAAATGCAAAGTCCCTACTGCCTTTTTTGAGAACTTTTTTTTCTATGAAGTTTTTCCTGTAGCAGTTTTTGAGAAAAAAAATATTTTTATTTCTTTACATTCTGCAACGTTTTACAATATATTTATCAATTTTAAGCTTAGTCTTCTTAAATTCCAAAAAAAAAAAATTTTTAAGAGGAGGGTGACAGGTAAGGGGTATATTTCCTCCTTTTAATCCCCCTTGGGACTCACCCTTTCTTAAAATAAGCCGAGAGCATATTGAATTTAGTAATAAATGATGATTTCTATCAGAAATCATACAAAAATTCCGACTCAATAATTTAATTATAAACTAAATTTTTTATTTTTTTTTTGGTAACCTTTGTTTGTTGTTGGATAATTTGGTAGGTCATATAAAATCAAATTGACTTTCAGTCAACTTCGTTATAATATTGGTTGTGGTGCTGATGGCTAACGTACGCATCTATCACACAATGCATTGCAATCCACACAAAAGGTTTCCCAGTCAAATTTTTACAAATAGTAAAAACAATAATATGTTTTTTTTTTTCTAATACATAATTGTTTAAAAAAAAAAAATTGCTAATTTTTAATATGGTACAGTAGAAAATGAAATTAAAAAAAGCCAAAACCGAAAAATTTCTATGACTATGTTTTTTTTACCTATGCATTTTGCCTAATGTAAATCATTATCTGTTCAAAACAACAAAAATAAAAAAAATGCATTTCTGGATTAACGTATTTTCGGAGATATTGATAAGTTAATTTTTTGGTAGGCGTGGCACTGCCCATTTTTCTAGTGCGGATTATTTGTTCTGATGGTCTTTTAATATGTACCAAATAATATCTATCTTCGGCAAATATTTTCAGAAATATGATGATTTTTTTTTTTTGAAGGCGTGGTACCGCCCATTTGTCCAATGGACATTATTTGTCCTGATGATTTTTACACATTCACCAAATCTCATTTATCTGCGTCAAAGAGTTTCGGTGATATGATTAGTCAATTTTTTGGGGGGCGTGGCACCGTCCACTTTTTAAGTATATAGCTTAGCCTTTTTTTGTACTAGCATAATATAAAAACTTCTTTAAAATCGGTTACTTAGCTTCCGAGTTAATAAGGGACAAATACACAAACAAACAAAATCTAGTTTTTATAAAGTAGATTTTCGCTTATTCCTCATAACTTGAAAACTATAAAAGATAGCGCAAAATTTTTAACATTTTTGAAATTAGCGGGGTCAAGTTATTGAAAATTGATACCCATTTTAAAAAAAAATTCGGACCACGCCCCAACTTTGTATGGGAGGTAGGCGTGTCCGTCGGCGGATTTTGTTCATATTCACAGATTTTTATTATTTTAATGTAAAAAACATCTGTACCAAATCTCAATAGCCTAGCTCTTGTATTACTATATATGACCGCCGTTCCATACAAACCCTCCCATTGTGCGCCGGTATAGATCAAATAACAGCTGAACTGCTAAAGGCATGCCCCATAACATCTGCTAAAATTCTGCATCCTCTGCTCACCAAAATCTGGAGCGAAGAGCGTTTGCCAGAAGATTGGCTACATGGCATGTTAGTAAAATTGTCGAAAAAAGGTGACCTAAGCGAGTGCCAAAACTATAGAGGCATTACCTTGCTCTCAGTACCATCAAAAGTATTGACGAAAGTGCTTCTGAATAGGGTAAACGAAAAACTTGATTCAGCCATTCTAAAGCAGCAAGGAGGATTCCGGCGAAACCGATCATGCGTGGATCAAATTAACACCCTCAGGATAATTGTCGAACAATCATGCGAGTGGCGTGCTGCACTTCAACTTGTCTTCGTAGACTATAGCACTGCCTTCGACAGTGTCTCCCGAGAAAACATTTGGGTCTCACTGCAACGAAGAGGTATTGCCGCAAAGGCCATAAACTTAGTACGTGCACAATATGAAGGCTTTAAATGCAGTGTGTTACACAATGGGTTGTTGTCACCAACATTCACCACTAATTCAGGCGTACGGCAGGGGTGTTTACTATCACCATCACTCTTCCTTATCGTTCTTGATGATATCCTAGATAAAGCTCTTAATAAGGCCAAAAAGGGTATCCAATGGAACTTTACCGAACATCTGGAAGATCTCGACTACGCTGACGACACACAGTGATGCGATTAGTACATGCTAGACGGAAAAAACTATTTTTTTTGCAGTTTTTTATGTTTTAGGTATGGGAAAGTACAAAAAAAAATATTTCAAAAATTTTGGACAAGTGGGTGTGGCACCTCCCATACAATTTATTTACATTTTGCGCTATATCTTAAAAACGAGACGTGCTATGGTTACAAAATTTTAAGTGTATAGGATTTACGTAGTTCCTTAAATTTATAAAAAATTAGAGCACGGTTGGAAAAGTTGGCGTGGTACCTCCCATACACCTACAATATATTTTGGGCTATACCTTAAGAACGGAATAAGTTACGGTTACATAATTTGCAGTGTATGGGTCTTATGCAGTTTCTGAAATCTATAAAAAATTTGAGTACTAGTGGACAAGTGGGCGTTGTACCTCCCATACAACTACAATATATTTTGGGCTGCATCTTAAGAACGGAATAAGTTACGGTTACAAAATTTGCAGTGTATGGGTTTGATGTAGTTTCTGAAATCTATAAAAAATTTGAGTACTATTGGACAAGTGGGCGTTGTACCTCCCATACAACTACAATATATTTTGGGCTATATCTTAAGAACGGAATAAGTTACGGTTACAAAATTTGCAGTGTATGGGTCTTATGTAGTTTCTAAAATCTATAAAAAATTTGAGTACTATTGGACAAGTCGGCGTGGTACCTCCCATACAACTGAAATAAATCTTGCATCATAACTAACGAAAAAATTTGCAATAACGAAATTTGAAGTAGACGTGTAATATTTGATTTCTAAGGCACTAATAGTTTACTTTTTCATATTTTTTACAACATAAGCTGGACAACATTTAGCTTGAATATGATGATAAAGAATTGCTATCGGGATCGGACCACTCTTCGCTACTTGAAGCATTATTTGAGCGCACTCCTCTTATTTCCGATGGATCAGCAACAACAAGAAAAACTAATATGTCCAGATGCAATTTGCGGACATTTGTAAGGGGCTGCTCTCGGTAGGAATCAACCAAAGGATCCGAACTGATAAGAAGCATATTCATTAAATCCGTATTTGTATTTACCCTTGAGCTTTTACGTGTGGTTGTCAAACGAAAACGCCTACAGTCTTTGTTGCGAGCCTCTTGTGCCTCATCAGATAATTGCCCTATTCCAACGACGCATTGTTGTATTATATCTTTAGCATGGCAGAAAATTTTATGAACTGTTACCGGCATAAAATACCAGCTATAAAGTTGTATATATAATGCCTTAGTTTCATTTCTATAAATTTCTAAGGCAGAAATATCTATATTATAATCAGAAGAGATACAGCTTAGAATTATATAAAATCTTTTTATAAGCTTCTCGTCTACTCTAGTTATCGCAGAGCTTTGTTCATATTTTTTAAAAAATCGTCGAGCAGTGTTTCCATCGTTTGAGGAGCCATAACCTGGCTTGGGTTTATCTATAACTTTTTAAATCGAAGTTGAATTTGTTTTTTTCTAGTTTCCACGGATAATTTATCTTTGCTATCACGAATTGACCATTTTTTAACATCCATCCTGTACCCAATATGCAATATACAATCAATCGTTTTGATCCAGTCATGAAGGGATGATAAACCATAACAATAAAATTCTGGTCGCGGTTCTTTAACATTTTGTATAGCATTCATCTCACTTGGCTTGGTACCACATATATAACACGACTGTGTTGACTTATGAGACGAAAGGTAATTTGCTATCTTACCGTCTACCATTGTGCAAAAGAATAATAATTAATGCTTTTCTCGGGCTATCTACGTTTATTTTTTCTAATTTTTATTTCTATAATTGAATTTTTTTTACTGTGTATTAACATAACGTGTTGTGTTTTTAAATATGTTACCCGGATTACAGCTCAAAGTAATGAAATTACCCAAAAACCATTCATTATATTTAGAAAAAATATTCGGAACTTGGATTTGAAATTTAAATTAATAGCATTTTTAGGACATTCAAAAAAATTTAAAAAAAAATACAATGTCAAATTTGCGCACTTAGGCACTCCTAGTGCTTAGAGTAGACATAATACTCAGTTAAAAAAAAAAAAGTTTGGTGAAAATATCAAGTGACCATTTTTTTTTATTTACCAAAATATTTAACCAAATTTTTCGATTTTGAGAGTAATTTACACTTCACTAAAATAGGTTTTTTTTTTTATTTCGTGTATTTATTAATTTATTTTTTTCTCAGTGTAAAAATATTGTGTGTTATATTACAAATATTTAAGCCCCACAAAAAGTTTAATCGACTTAAAATTATATATATTTCAGACAATACGGTCAGAGCCTAATTAATACAGTAATATTTAGTACCATCATATAGATTAAGAAAAAAAGTCAAAGGTAAATTTGCGCACTTAGGCATTCCCAGGGCTTAAAGTAGACATAACACTGATTAAATAAAAAAAGTTTGGCAGAAATATGGAGTGACCATTTTTATTTTTTTTTTCCAAAATGTTTTGCAGAATTTGGCGTTTTTACACATTTATCTCCCTAAATTCTATTCTATAGCACCAACATTTTAAAAGATTTGGTTTTGAATTTATAATGTTTCCATAAAACATATCTTGGCCGTAATGTGTGCCGATTTTCAACTCTTTTCGACATTGGGGAGTATTAAAAAAAAAATTGTGAAAATAGCAACTAATTTCATGGACACAAATTTGTAAAACATCATTTTTTAGGCCGACTTTGACGATTTTTGGTATTTTATGTAGAAAGCGGAGGTAAATAAAAAATTACTTATGTGTTAATAATATATTTTCTGATATTATTTCATATTCGGAATGTAAAAATTCGATTTCGAGTTTTTTCCGTCCAGCTTGTACTAATCGCATCACTGTGCGACATCTGCCTCTTATCGTCTAAACATTCAGATATGCAAAGCAAAATTGACCACCTTGTCTTGGAATCACAAAAGGCCGGCCTAAAAATCAACGTATCCAAGACTAAAAGCATGAAGCTAAACGCAAGCAATGACATCACTTTTAGAGCTGGCAGTGATGACATCGAAAACGTCGATAGCATCACGTATTTAGGCAGCATTATCTCCATGGATGGTGGAGCAAAAGAGGATATCAACTCAAGAATAGCAAAAGCAAAAGGCGCGTTTGCTCAACTAAACAAAATATGGTCTTCATCCGTTATATCCACCAAAACGAGAGTGCGCATTTTTGATTCGAATGTGAAATCGGTTTTGTTATATGGGTGCGAAACGTGGCTTGTTACTGAACAACTAACGAACAAGCTGCAAGTATTCGTCAACAAATGCTTAAGGCGAATACTAAAGGTTTGGTGGCCTCGCACTATATCAAATGCCGAGCTACATCAAAAATGCAATTAGAGGGCTATAGCAATCGAGGTCAAGCTGCGGAAATGGAGATGGATTGGTCACACTCTCCGGAAACCACAGAGCGAAGTTTGTCGCCAGGCTCTTGAGTGGAATCCACAAGGTAGTAGAGCACGTGGTAGACCCAAAACCAACTGGAAGAGGTCGCTGGAAAAGCAAATCCAAGAATCGGGAAAGTCGTGGCAAGAGATTAAAGGGATCGTGACAAATGGAAAGATATCATATTGGCCCTATGCTCCTCCTAGGTGTTAAAGGAGAATACATACATACATACAATAGATTTGGTAGGAATTTGAAGATTCTTTACCAACGTTGCTGATATACAACTTACTGTGGCATACGGATCAAGAGCTTGCGCATAATACTTGGAGTTCGAGCTTTATTATGACTGTAGGAAGCAAATTCACAGACGGTTCAGGCATGTTAGCTGCAAGTGTAGGTGCTGAAGGGCCCTCTGAAGAAAGTTGAGCTTGGGATCTATTACTGCGTAGTTTTTCATGCATGTGCAGGAGCGTGTGATGCTTTTCATGACTGTAGCGATAGGAAGATTCGTTGCTACATGATTTGCCTGAGTGTTTGTGTGCCAAGCAGTTGGACTATATTTGAAAATAAGTGCTGTTCGCATTCCTGTTTCAACATTAATTTCCAAGAATATTTTGCAGAATCGTAGAGCATGCTTGAGAGGAAACAGATGATACTGGATTGTCTTTGGATTCGACTTTATTATGATGACTGCGTGTATTTTTTATCACATCAGATTTTTTGGAGTTTGGCATCTTGTTGAAAAAATAAAATTAAGTAACGTAGACTATTAAGCGAATCTATTGCATAAATTAGAAGTTTGTTAATTAATTGGTAGAATCGAGTTTTATAATTGGGCGACGCGTCGTATCACTCGTTGAGTAAGTACGTTTGCTACTCGAACCATTTGATCTACTCCTGGATAAACTTTGATAATCCTGCCCAACACAGAAATGCTGTGGGAGAGCTTTAAGTTTTTGCCAACGATTGATTATAGAACTTTAATTTCAGGTTCCGATGGGAAAGAAGTGAAGTGGCAATTAAAAAGTGTCCTGGAGTTAAAGCTGAAGTGTTGTTTGCATCTTCGAAAATTGGAGACAATGTACAGGCTTCAATCCTAGCAAAAAGTGTTGAAAGCTTTTAAAATGTATATTTGTGAGGACTAGCGATCTTTTTAAAGTTGAATTCGAAACTCTTTACCCCCGCTTCCCATAGCCCACTCATGTGTGGAGCACCCGGAGGGATAAAGTGCCAAGACAAATTTTGATGGCTATAGTTGGAAGTTAAACTGGATTGGGAGCCTTTAGAAAATCTTGGCTAAGAGACTTGGAAGCACCAGCAAAGGTTGTCCCATTATCGGAATACAAATGTATTGGACGTCATCGTCTGGAAAAAAATCTTTGGAAGGCAGCAAGGAATGCTTAGTTGAAAGACTTGAGGTAACTTCGAGACGAATAGACTTTGTTGAAAAGCATACAAATACGCACATATAGTATTTTTTTATATCAAAAGGACCGGTGACACCTAAGCCTGTATGTGTAAATGGTCGAGAAAATGCATGCGATTGGACCCGTTGTTAATGAATAATGCAAACTTAACACTAATTTACACTTTACTCTTTGGAATCCAGAAGTGTGATCGTTTAAGACAAAGAACCAATTGATTTCCACCATGTATGGATAACACTAGGCAACAGCCAAAATGTAACATTTCGCAAATCATATTTTCTAAACTAATTTGAGGTCGCTGGGTCCAAAAATCGAATTAATTTTTTTTTTCCTATGGGCCGTTCAAGACATAATCGAAAATTTAGATTTTTGGGGTTATATCTCCATTTTTAAGAATATATTTCAACGCTTCCAGCAATTAAACAATAATTGATATCTGATTAAAAAGTTATTATAGTTGCAAGCGTAACATGTCTCAAAACCAGAGTGTGTTACCAACTTAAAACAATTAGCAATTTTTCATAACAGACGCCGCTAAGTGAGTTTTATGATCTATACATATAGCGTTCTTGTACGGTGGCATTTGACCTTAACGGTAGCCGAATTGGTTAAGCACTGTGATTCTCTCATCAAAAACACGGAGTCAAGGGTTAAAGTGTAACTTCTGCCAAGAATTAACAACTTAAAAACCGGAATTTGACGGTGGATGTCCGTACTAACAAATATCGTGAATGCTCGAACTTTATATATATGTCATTTTTAAGGTACATTTGACAGCTGTCAAAATCAGTCAACAAAACAATTTTATCTTGTGTGCATCATTATTATTTTTCACGATGAATAACTTCGAAAATTGGAGAAAAAGACAGCATTTGCGGGAGGTTCTGTTGGGTCATTTTTTTGTAAAGAAAACTGCTGCGGAAAGTCATAGTTTGCTTGTAGAAGTTTATGGGGACTATGCTCCAGCTGAATCAAGCTGTCGTGAGTGGTTTCGACGGTTTAAAAGTGGTGATTTGGATGTCGAAGACAAAGAACGTCCTGGTCAGGACCAGCTAGGTGTGAACCATTATGAGCTGTTGCCAGGTGGCCAAACCATTAATGCTCAACTCTATCGTCAACAATTGATCCGATTGAAGCAGAAAATCCAGGCAGAGCGGCCAACGTATGCGACCAGACACGAGTCAATCATTTTCCACCACGATAACGCTCGGCCACATATTGCTGCCCCAGTCAAAAATTACCTGGAAAACAACGGATGGGAAATTTATACAAATTTTGCCTCACCCGCCTTATAGCCCAGACCTTGCACCATCAGACTACCATTTGTTCCGATCAATGCAGAATGCCCTATCAGGAATACGGTTCACTTAAATTCAAGATATCGAAAATTGGCTCGATTCATTTTTGGCCGCCAAGCCGGCGCAATTTTTTTGGGATGGAATTCATAAATTGCCTGAAAGATGGGGAAATGTTGTAGCTTCCAATGGACAATACTTTGAATAAAATATATTGTAACTTTTTTCCACAATAAAGCATCAAATTTCGCTAAAAAATTCCGGTTTTTAGGTTGTACACCCAATAATTTAATGTAGTTTATTGATTTATTGAACAATTGTACATATAAGATTTCTCTTTTTTAGTTGTACAACTAAATATGAAATAATAATTAAAACAAATTCAAAATATCTGATATGCTATGGGTAATAATAATTTTATATATATGTAAAAAAAATAACTTATTAGTATGATAGAACAAGTATTTGGAAAGGCGGATAGTGAATGGGAATGCATAGAGTCAAAATTTCTTATGCGGGCCAGTTAAATCGACTATTAGATTTGAATATATCTATTAACATATTTTGGCAGCTTTAGAGGTTAAAAGTAATACCCAAAAAAGGTTTTAGAAAATTTTAATTTTTCAAAAATTTATGAGTGATTTAAAATGTCGGCTGATTTTTTTTATAAATTACAATATATCAGCGAATAATTGCTGGATTTCAATAAAAATTGGATAGTATGTTAAGGATTAGTAGAAGAAATAGTAGCTAGATAAAACAATTAATGTAAGTGAAATAACAAATGCAAGCAATACGCGTTGCGTGTGAATTTCATTTGTTTTGTTTGTTTGTTTTTTTTTGTTCGTCGTCTGTTCGTTGTCAAGCTATTAAATCGTTTAGATTTTTTTCTGGTAAGAGATTACTAAAATTTTCTTTTGCAGTTATTAAGCTGATGGTTTAACGATTATTTTTTGTAAAAAAATGTTCTCCTACAACACCGAGAAGTTAGTTAAATTATCATTTGTTTATTGTAAAATTAATTATTTATAATCAAATTATAT
Source organism: Calliopum simillimum (assembly GCA_951812925.1). Lineage (NCBI taxonomy): Eukaryota > Metazoa > Arthropoda > Insecta > Diptera > Lauxaniidae > Calliopum > Calliopum simillimum. Next base: position 8,635,226 of record OX638373.1, on the reverse strand, counting down.
TTTTTTACGTGAATTATTTTTTATTTTGTTCCTGTACTAATCCTTATCATACAATCCAATTTTTATTAAAATCCAGTAATCATTTGCTGATATATTGTAATTTAAAAAAAAGTACCCGAAATTTCACTCATAAATTATTGAAAAATTAAAATTTTCAAAAATCTTTTTTGGGTATTACTTTTAGCGCCTAAAGCTGCCAAAATATGTTAATAGATGTATTAAAATCTAATAGTCGATTTTTACTGGCCCGCATAAGGAATTTTGACTCATCCCAGTGTGCCAGACGGTTCAAATCTCCGCTTTTTTATCCGTTACGGATCCGTTGGCGGGAGAGATTCCCAAAAAAAAAGCGAATCGTTTTTTTTTTTGGAATTTCTCCCGCAAACGGATCAGTAACGGATCCGTAACGGGTAAAAAAGCGAAGATATGAACGACAGTTCATAGTTAAAAATAGAAAATATAAGAAGAAACGTTTAGGAGACCGAGGTAGTGTTTAAAGAGTTTTCGCTTGAAAATGCGTGTTTCTTATGCGTTTTAAATTAATGGGTAGTATGTTCCATAGATGTATCGAGTACACATAAGATAGTATCACAAAAAAATATTCGAATGACCGCCCCCAGTTTGAAAGCTAACATTGGAAGAATTTTAAGGAAAAAACATTTTCTTTTTTTTTCGGCCTCTAAATTCGATGCGGTTTTGTTTTTACCTTATATCTCCGCTATTTGGCGTCCGATCAACAAGTATAGTATATTGTTGTATATGTCTCAACATGGGCTTTCATTCATAGAAGTCATTTATCTCAGATTTTTTTTTTTTTTTTTTGCATGGTTGTACTCATTATCTCCGTTTCGACCACTCTAAGGTGCCAAGGGTACCTTATAAATAAAATTGAAGCCCACAAAAAATCATAAAATTCATCTCTACGAAGTTTCCTCAAATTGTTAAAATTGAAGAAGTAATAGCGAATCTAAAAGCTCAGTACAAAATATGAAAAACAGGATGTTTCAAAAAAGAATAACGCCCCCTAAGGCTATGCAATATTTTTTTTTTTTTTTATTTATTTGCATGCTGTTTGAATTGTTGAAAACAAAACCGAATCGAATTTGGAGTCAAAAAGAAAATGTTTTTTTCCTTAAAATTCTTTCAATATTAGCTTTGGAACTTTTTTTTTGTATAGGGGTCGATACTATCTAGTGTAGGGTATAAAAACAAGTGCATATTTATCTTTGCCAGTGAGATTTAAGTTGCATTAGATGAGAATTTTTTTTTTATGAACCGTCAGTGGTGTTAAGATATAATTTATCTGCTACTTTTGGAACAGTATTTTGAAATAGTCTATATTTATTTGAATCGGTCATTGCAGAAACATCATAAGTCACACGAATACAATTTTTCAGGAATCAAAAAAACTGTTTTATTCACAAATAATAGAGTTTTAAAGAACTTTTTTGGGATGAATATAGTGCTCGAGTTCTAATAGATTGAAATCTAGAAAAATCTTTGTGGGTTATTAAGACTCATAATGGTGAAAAACTGTTCTGAACTTAGGCTGTTTTGCAAGAAACGGTTATAATGGTATTTAATTTAAATAAAACAATTGAGGCGTTGCGTGCAATAACGCCCCAAGTCGAAAAATGGCATTTCGAGATAATTCAATTTAAAGTTTTTAAATGCTGATAAAAAGAACAAACCATCATTTAAACCTTGAAAAACAAATTTATTCAATTAAACCTAATAAAATGAGTAAATAATTACCGCTAACACATAATACTAACGCATATTGACAGAATTATCGAAGAAGGAAAAACTTAAATTGTAGGGCGTTTTTGCATAAATCCATTTGACTATCACTGGAGTAACGTTAGCATTTTGCTTGGGAAACCGGCAAAACTGTTCCGATTTTAATGATTTTTTTTTTAAACGAGGGGAATGAAATAAACTTTCACCCCAATTATTTATAAATGTGCGTTTTTGTTTATTTCTTTAAAATTTTAATTTTATATTAGTATAATATTAAGACTGGGATAAATTCTAACCCTGTAGATACTCATAGAAAGGCGTAGCAAATTCTTTAAAATTAGAATTTATTGGGCAATATTTCGCAAATGGTGGCTCAGTTTGGTAGACAAATGCTGATTATAAATAGCGAAATGTGGATGGGATGGCAAGAGTGTCACACCCACTTTTAAAGGCTTGAATATTTTGATTCAATATTACACAAAAGCGGCGCTATGGATTTTAATGAATTTATAGAATATTGAAATCAAAAAAAATTTTCGAATTCTTGTCTTTTTTTACTCTTTTGACTATAACTTATTTTAGATCAAAGATAGGAAAAGACAAAATTTAATAAAAAATAAGGAGATAAAGTTTCCTTTAAAATGCTTTATTGAAAAATTTCTTAGGCTACAAATTTATCGAAATATGGTCACTCAAACATAGCAATTTTTTTACCCAGCCAGAAAAATGGATTTAATTCAAAAGCAAGGTAGGGGAGGGGGGGGCTAGTGTGGACAATTTTTATATAATTACAAAATTATATATGTAAATATATCATTTTTGTAATAAAGTAATTTTTAGCGATTACTTATACCTCTTGCCTTCATAATTGCATCAATAGTTATGATTTTTTATTTTCATAAATGCTTTATTAATGCATTTTAAAAAGAGCTAACATTTGTCCACACTAGCCCCTTATACGGGGCCAGTGTGGACAACCATTGATTTAATTGGGGGCTAATGTGGACACAATAAGAAACTTGATAATTCATACAAAAACGTTAAGAAAGAGTTCAGATACATGTTTATTCAAAAAAATAATGATGTAATACAAATAATAATACAAATAAAAAATTAGCTGTTATCCCATGTTGTGTTTGGAGAAATTTATATCAAACTTCATATAACTTGCTGATCGAGATTATCCCGGCAGTTGTTGTGATTGTGGCAGCTTTGCCACTATTTCATTTCGGTGAATTTGGCTGGTGTCCGGTATATCGGGATTCGTGAATCTATCTTTCTTTCTTTTTAGAAACGTTATGTCGAAATCTTCAGAACCGTGGATCGTGACAATTTGGCCAATATAAAATACTTTTTGTCCATGTTGTTTAAAACTTCATATAACTTGCTGATCGCGATATTTCCGACAGTTGTTGTGGTTGTGGCAGCTTTGCCACTATTTCATTTCGGTAAATTTCGCTGGTATCCGGTAAATCGGGATACGTGAATCTGTCGTTCTTTCTTTTTAGTAACGTACTTTCTTGGAACTGCTTTTAGAAATGGTCTGACGATTTCTGGAGTTATTTCAGCTGCTGTGGAAATGTCCACACTAGCCCCATTTCAGTTGTCCACACTAGCCTCTTCATGTCTTTTTAAACAAAAATAGTTTTTTTTTAATCTTACGGTAAAGTTCTTCAAAAATAATTTCAATGGTTTAAATAAACACTATTTTAAGTTGTATTATCTATTAACACTGCAGCAGAAGAATAATTGGCTTAATTTTACTTTATCGACTGTTGTTGTTTTTTTTATATTTTTTTTTGCCCAAATAGGGCTTTGAAAATTAATCATAACAACAACAACAACAACAACAACCTCTGAGCGGATCTACTTTCGGAGATATAGCCATCGGAAGATCGGGAAACCCCTGGATGGATTTTAAAAATATTGGTGTCATATGAAAGGTATTTTACCGGGCTATACAATTGCTGCACAAAGTTTTTCAATTTGAGTGATAGTTTTCGAGATATGACAATTTTTCAAAAATTCACCCCATTTTTTGCCAAAAAAACGGCATTTTTCCCAAAAAATGTATTATTAACCTAAAATTTTATAAACTAAATTAGAAAGCCCATTTTATTTCCTTTCATTTGATATGCAACATGTATCTGAAATTGCATCATTAATAAATTTTTATAGAAAAAAACAAAAATAGACCAAATCAATTTTCTTGAAATTAGGAACTTTAAACAACAACAATGCCAGAACAAACAACAACAAAAACAACAACTACTACTACAACAACAAAAACAACTTGGATACTACTACAACAACAACAACAAAGAGGATCAGCTACTTATTATATTAAAAAAATTTAAAATTTTTATTAAAAATTGCGCGCGCAATTTGGCTAGCAAACTATATGTTGGATATATTATAGACTGATCCGCGGCCGAAGGCCGCCGCGAAGCCGGTGTCGGATTTTTGGGAGTTTTAAATCCTGAGCTGCGGCCGCAGGCCGCCCAATTACCCCTACTCTTATGTAAAATTACTGTAGTTGTAGTAGTAGTAAAGTTGTTGTTGTTGTTGTCTGTTTTGGCATTGTTGTTGTTTAAAGTTCCAAATTTGAAGAAAATTGATTTGGTCCATTTTTGTTTTTTTCTATAAAAATTTATTAATGATGCAATTTCAAAAACATAATGGATATCAAATGAAAGGAAATAAATTAGGCTTCCTAATTTAGTTATTAAAATTATAGGTTAATAACACATTTTTTGGGAAAAATAACGGTTTTTGCAAAAAAAATCGGGTGAATTTTTGAAAAATTGTCATATCTCGAAAACTATCACTCAAATTGAAAAACTTTGTAAAGCAATTATATAGCCCGGTAAAATACCTTTCATCCAGGGGTTCCCAACTTATACCGATTTTTATAAAAGATATATCCCGACCTTCCGATGGCTATATCTCCGAAAGTAGATCCGCTCAGATGTTGTTGTTGTTGTTGTTGTTGTTGTAATTAATTCCCAGAGCCCTATTTGGGCAAAAAAAATAAAAAAAAAACAACAACAGTCGATAAAGTAAAATTGTTCCGAATAATTAGTTTAAAAGTATCACCGAAATTACGAAACAACAAAAAAATTACTTTTAGCTGCGTAAAACACGTTCGGTCACGTTATCATGGAAAGCTGAACTGTCAACAAATGAATTTTTTTTGGTGATGCAGAGTGCAAATACCAACTTGAAAAATATTAAACAGAAACAAAAAGTTCAAAACGGCGCGAGAATTTGAATTTGTCCACACTAGCCCCCAGTCCACACTAGCCCCCCCTCCCCTACCTTACGACAAAAAAGTATATTACGCAGAAAATGCTTGGAATCGTCCAAAAAATATGTGTGAATTTTTTCAGAATTTTTTCGAACATTTTATAATTTTTCAAAATTTGGCTAAAAAAAAAAATCTAAATAAAATCACACGTACTCTTTGGACAATTCTAAGCATTTTTTGCCATACATAATTTTTTCGCTCGGCACCTTGGTTTTGAGTAAAAACCTTTTTTTCCTACCGCGAACTGATTTATGCAAAAACGCCCCAAGTCGCACTACGCCCTTCTTGCACGCAACTCTTGAAACAGTATATATATATTGCTCTACCACATTCTGTGATCGTAATTGGAAGTTGAAATTAAGTACACATATATTTGAGGACCCAAAGCTTTTCAAAAAAGCGATGGGCGCAAAAACGCCCTAAGTCGACTTAGGGCGTTAATGCACGCAACGCCTCAATTATAGTAATCATATATGATTTATTAATATTATTGAAAATTAATTTTTAATCGAACTTTTAGTCATTGCAAAGATCGATTTCCATATAAATTTTCTAATACATAATAATGACAAATTTAGGAACGGATTAAAAACACGGCTATAGTGACATATGTTTCGTCTTTCGCCACAAAGACTCATCAGACTATTTTTGTTGTATTTATAATTATATTTATTTTACTAAATTAATTATAATTGAAAAATTGCAAGTTGAAAAACCTTTTTGTGTTTTGGCCTGGGCGGGAGTTGAACCAGGGACCTCCCGGTTGGCAGCACAAGTCGTTAACCAATGCACCAGCCTTGCCCGGCTGCGAAGCCGACTTTTGCCAGTTTTGTTTGTGTGTTAATACGTGAGCCTTGTGATGTCATAATTGTTGTTTGTGTTATTTATTGATATATGGTATAGCTATTCCATTGGAATAATTAATTTGTCATAATTATGTGTTAGAAAATGCATTGATAGATTTATATGTAAATCGATCTTTGCAATGACTAAAAGTTCAATTAAAAATTAATTTTCAATATATAAATGTCATTAACACACTTAAAAATTCTTAATATTATTGAAAATGACACTTATACAACAATTTATTAGCATGTGATATAAGCCGTTTATTTTGAAAGTGGCCTAAGTCCAAAGTAATGTCATAATATGAATTAGCTGGCATTTTGTTCAGAACGAATAAAATTTAATTCTGTCTTTACAGAAAGTTTACCACATTGTGTAAATTTAATGGCGTTATGTTTAAAAATAGTATCGGGCAAAAACCGATTATTACGGCACATAATGTGAATGGCATTACTTTTGCTTCGAAATGGACTTGGGCCTCTTTCAAAATAAACGGCTCATATATAAATATTATTCATGTTTTAATGTACATATTTAAGATGCATAATCATATTCTCCATCGTTTTCAACTTGATTATCTTCTACATTTAAAGTTGGCCAATTAAATGTGTTCTGATAAAATGGCGTATGCTCTTCCGGAATGCTTTCTTGAACAAGTGTGAAACCGGAAATTCAAATATTGATGTTTAAAGCAATTAAAATAGCGCAATTTTAAACACAGGCATAGTAGAAACTACTCAAGTCACTGGGCTTAAGTGGTTTATGCGATGAACGCCAAATTACGCGGTTTTATTTGGAGGGAAGGAATGTTTTGACTTACATGGCTTTTACCCAAAATACGCATCTAACTTAAAGGAAGCGTTTTAAGTAATAAAAACATGTTAAAAAAAATGTTACTTATGACGTTTCTGTAATGACTGATTCATTTGTATTGAAAAGCTAGTTCTGGAGTCGATGTTTTTAATGTTTTCACAGTGAGATTTCCTTCTGATATTTTGATTCTAGTATATGATTTTTTATTTGAGACTTCTTTGAACTTTAACATAAGCAGTGCATAAGATATGTGCAACTGGCAACACTAGTTAGTCACATGACAAATCGGTATTGATTCCGCAGCCAATGGTTGGGCCTTACCAAAAATACAACAACAACAGGAATCAGAATAAACACTACATGCATATAGATACTTAAGCTACCAATTTTTCTGAGGGCACATAGCGCAGTCCGTTGATAAATGAGCTATGAAGAGAGTTTAACTTCAAATGTTCCTAGTTCAATCCGGACCTCAGACTAAAAGTTCAATTTTTCAATTGTTATTTCATTTAATTTAATATAAATTAAATCAAAACATAAATTGGTCTGATGTGTGGTTACGTGGCGGTAACCGAAACATATGTTACCATAGCCATGTTTAGTAGTTTTTTCTCTTATCCTAATTGTTATAATTTTTTAAGTTGAAAAATGGATGGCATTTTCGATTCTTGCAAATAATGACTAAAGCTCATAAAATTAGCATTATTTTCATATAGTCAACATAAACCATTTTAATTTTGATTCTATATAATTTTTTATTTGAGAGTTCTTTGAACTTTAACATAAGCAGTGCATAAATTTGTTTTTGTTAAGTTTCGCAAAAAGCCATTGGAAAAAATTTGTTCAAGTATGTAAGTAGTTGATGACTATTAAAAGAAAAAAAGCTTTAGCGTTAACAGCAGCTTGATCGCTTGAGCAAGTGTTAAGCTTGAACTATCTGATCTTGCAACAGTGGAATGTTAACAAAAGAATAATCAAGTATAATGAACTCAATGCAAGTTTTTGATAAACAGCACGACACGATCATGTATACGATATTTGCAAATAATCTAGCTAACTATTTTGACGATCTACGAAATAAATGTACCTTTTAAGTAACTTTGAATGGAATATTTTTTTGGAAACATAATTTAATGAAAATTATCAAAAGTTTTACACCTTTTTTACATAAAATAGCTTTTTTTTATATTTTAAGAAATTTATACGAATTTTCTCACTTTTCCTTTAACTTATACATCGATTTTTTTTGGATTTTTAGACTTGGAGGTTAATACAAGAATTAAGGAATCGTATAAACTCACCAAACTTATTTTATTGGGTGGATATTAGGGCTGTTCAAAAAAAAAATTTTTTTGAATTTCTTAGATATACTTTGGCATCACGTTCTACATCATGACAGAATATCCCATGAATTTTTTTTCAGATTTTTAAATGCATTTTTAAAGGTGGCTCAAAGCTAAAATATATTTTTAGAGGGAGGCATATTACAAAAAAAGTGCACATGGCATAAAATGCTTAGAATCATCCAAGGAACAAGTGTGAATTGTTTCTTTTTTTTTTTTTTTTTTTTGAAAATGACGTACGAAAAAAGTGCACATGGCATAAAATGCTTAGAATCATCCAAGGAACAAGTGTGAATTGTTTTTTTTTTTTTTTTGAAAAATGACGTTAATAAAAAAATTTTTTCTAAAAAAAATAAAAAAAAAAAACAATTCACACTTGTTCCTTGGATGATTCTAAGCATTTTGTGCCATGTGCACTTTTTTCGTAAGACGCCTCCCTCTTGAGTAAAAAGCGTTTTGCCTTTCACGGGGCTGCATCACTATGTTTCAAACGTTATATCATCGAGTCTGCTGGCCCAAAAAAGTCTTAACATATCTTGTCTTGAAGGTTTTTAAGAGCTCTTTCGAATGAGATCTTGTAAATTAAAAAATGTTCCTTTCGTTTAAAGCACGATGACTTTTTTCTTTGAAAAACCGTTAAATTTCGCCTTTTTAAAGCAGTTTTTCGTTTTTTAAGGGGTGTACAAATTTTTTTTTTGTCAAAATTACAACGTAGGTTTCAAAGTTCATTAAAAAACACACAAAATGAATGTTTTTAAGTTACTCTAAAACAAATTTTTCAAATTGTTTGACAACATTTTATAAGTAACTAGCCTTCTTTGCCCGCTTCGCTAGGCATGTTTGTTTAGTTTTTTGATTCCCAATAGCTAAGAAGGTATACAGGGATAAAATTTTGATTCACGCCACTGCCACGTCACCAATAAAAATTTAGGTATTTTGAGAAAGTTAAAAACCATCTTAAAAATTGGCAATGGCATAGCTGGAGTGTCCCAGGAAACCATCAATTAAGGCTTGTTGATAGTTTGTCTTAGATGTTTTTCCTGTAGTACATCTAGATATTCTTCGTTTTGACTATGAAGCCTTCGGGTGACCTTCGGGAAGCATCGGGTATTCCAAAAAACTATCAGTTAAAGTTTGTTGATAGTTCACCATAGATTTTTTCCCTCTCGTATACCTATATATTCTTCGTTTTGACTATGAAGCCCTCGGCTGACCTTCGAACACCTTCGGGTGTCACAAAAAACTATCACTTAAAGCTTGTTGATAGTCCGCCATAGATTTTTTCCCTCTCGTATACCTAGATATTCTTCGTTTTGACTATGAAGCCCTCGGGTGACCTTCGGCAAACTTCGGGTGTTCCAAAAAACTATCAGTTAAAACTCTTTGAAAGCTTGCCATAGATATTTTTCCTCTAGTGTACCTATATATTCTTCGTTTTGACTATTAAGCCTTCGGGTGGTCTTCGGAAACCTTCGTGTATAGCATAAAAACATTCCCATACCTAATATATAATCATTTCCAAGTTTTGAGCTCAATTGGACGAATGGTTTCTGAGTGATAATGCTTCAGACACACAGACACACAGTCATTTTTATATATATATATGCTAAAGAAAAAAAAAATAAAAATATAGTTTTGCTTTGAGCCACCTTTAAAAATGCATTTAAAAATATGAAAAAATTCATGGGATATTCCGTCATGATGTAGAACGTGATGCCAAAGTTTATCTAAGAAATTCGAAAATTGTTTTTTTAAACAGCCCTAGTGGATATACATGAATCTGCAACTCACTGGCACTTAATTTTTTAGTTTTTATTTCTTTTTAATTAACTTCCTGTTTATCAGAACTTCAAATATAAAAGAATTGCCGAAAATGAAATTTTTTATACAAAATATGATAGCACTTTGCTCTCAATGCACTGAATTTTTGTACTAATGTACGAATATAGGATTATATGCAAACGAACCTTTTGCTTGGTTGAAGATGATGTTCTGGAACAAGTTGAATTTGGCACGAATGATGTTTTCTATCATAGTTGGAGTAGGAAACTTGATAAGTTGTCCAGAAGACTAATGAAGTGCTGAGAAACATTTTGCTGTAGATCTGGCTCGATGTGGACCAATATGTAGGCATTATTGGGAATGCCTGGAACTGGTTGCAAAAAGGTCTCTGAAATGGTATACTAGCTGGCCCGGTAGCGACCTTGTTCGCCCGTTCCCGATGACCTTTACATATGTTCCAAGGCCCATCCATCTCTGTCTTCCTTCTCTTCCAACCCCTCAGGTTTTTCAAGGTGAATAGTATATGTATTTATGTACCAAGTTTTATAATGATAGCTATTATAGGCGTAGAAATATAGCATTTTGAGTATTTTTACTGTACGGGGGGTGCAAATCCCTTTCGTTCAATCCCTCTTAAGCTTTTCATGCTGAATAGTAGACGCAATAAGCATCCATGTACCAAGTTTCATAATGATAGCTGATATAGAAACACTGATATAGCATTTTGTGTTTTTTTTTATATGGGAGGCTCAACGTCACCTGGTTCATCCCCCCTCAAATTTTGCATGGTTGATGGCAAATACATTATGCATAAGTTCACTAACTTTCATAATCATAGCTTGTATAACTGCAGAGACATAGGAATTTTTGTATTTTTTTCGTATGGGGAGTGCAACACCCGTCCCCCGCAGCGGCATCTCACCCCCTTATGAACCTTCTACAGACCATAACAAACAATTTAAAAAAAATTATTTAAATCGGCCGTGTAGTTTCCGTGGTGTCCGTATGTAGCTTATGCACGCGGGAACTGCACGGCCGATTTAAATATTTTTTTTTTAAATTGTTTGTTATGGTCTGTAGAAGGTTCATAAGGGGGTGAGATGCCGCTGCGGGGGACGGGGGTTGCACTCCCCATACGAAAAAATACAAAAATTGCTATATCTCTGCAGTTAAAGAAGCTATGATTATGAAAGTTATTGAAATTATGCATAATGTATTTGCCATCAACCATGCAAAATTTGAGGGGGATTGAACCAGGGGACGTTGTGCCCTCCATATGAAAAAAACACAAAATGCTATATCAGTGTTTCTATATCAGCTATCATTATGAAACTTGGTACATGGATGCTTATTGCGTCTACTATTCAGCATGAAAAGCTTAAGAGGGATTGAACGAAAGGGATTTTCACCCCCCGTACAGTAAAAATACTCAAAATGCTATATTTCTACGCCTATAGTAGCTATCATTATAAAAGTTGGTACATAAATATATATACTATTCACCTTGAAAAACCTGAGGGGTTGGAAGAGAAGGACGACAGAGATAGATGGGACTTGGAACATATGTAAAGGTCATCGGGAACGGGCGAACAAGGTCGCTACCGGGCCAGCTAGTATTTAATATAAATTTATAAAGTATGGATTTATTGTCTTCTGGATTACCTTAAAGTTTAACAATCTAGCCGCTATGATGGTTCGCTGCAAATTGAACATGCTTTGCATTTTTAAACATAACAAAACTTAAATTTAAATAACTAACAAGTAAAGGTGTTACCTTTGGCCTGGCCAAACATTAAATACCCTACAGTGCAGTATTTTGGAAATTTTGCTTGTACGGGAGGTGCCACGACCTCTTGTCAGAATTTACAAAGCTTTTTCTGAGATCTTGCACTTACTGTTCTCAGTGTCTGAGTGAAATTTGGTTAGATTACCTCGAATAACGTTTTCAGTTTATCATTTTGTAGCTTTTGCTTATATAGGAGGTGCCACGCCCTCTTCGTTGAGGTCGCCTAGCTTGTGCTCAGAGCTTGCCTTTGAAGCTTTGGCTTATATGGGAGGTGCCACGCTCTATTGAACGATTTCGTCTAGTTTTTGTTCAGAGCTTGCATTTATAGTTCTTAATGTTTAAGTGAAATTTAGTTGGATTATCTCGAAAAACGCTTTCTGTATAGCATTTTGAAACGTTTGCTTATATGGGAGGTGACACGCCCTCTTGTCCGAGTTCACTTAGTTTTTTCTCAAACTTCCGCTTACCGTCCTTAGTATTTGTGTGTGAAAAATACTCCTAAAGTTGCATTTTGAATATATTTTAGGTGGTAGGCGTGTGCGTTGACCGATTTCGATCATTTTCAATCCATCGAGCTAACTTTTACGGCAAAGCTACTGTACCAAATTTCATCAAATTATATTGCTTAGTTTTCCCGTAAAATAATATTTCTACAGACAGACAAACACCTAGCCAGCTATATCGACTCAGGAAATGACGCTGATCAAGAATATATATACTTTTCTATAGCTTATTATGTGATAGTCTACGAGTTCGGCCAAATAAATCTCAAAATCTTCACAAAAAAAAGTGAAGTGAAAAGTAGTTTCAGTACAACCGTTATAAGTTGGAAACGCTTAGGTGGATATTAAAAATATTAGTGGCATATGAAAGCTATTTCAATAAGCTATAAATTTGACGTACTAAAGTTTTTAATTTGTCAAAAAATTACTTATAATTATTCATTTATACATTATTATTCCCTAGCAAAAAGTTGGGGAGTACATTTTTCCAATAAACGTGAAATAACTCGCTCCCAAACTATTGACGATTGCCTTCTTTTTCAGCGAATTTTCCCCTTCCAGAACATTTTATTTTTGCGATTCCAAACTAGGGAGTAAGAGAATAAAGTCTGTAGAATATTTAATTACGATAAGGCCCAATATAATTTTAATTACCTCCATTTTCTCGTTGACTGTTTTTAACGCATTTTGCATTACAATATTCAACGTTTCACTCTGCATATTTGTTATTGCTTTCCAAATATTTAAGAATAAAGAACTAAATAAATAAATTACCGTCCCTTTAAATAAACCCCGAAAAAAGAAGCCATGAGATCAGGGAAACGAGAAGGAGAAGCGAAATCAGAATTTCTCGAAATAATTCTGTCACCGAAAAATTCGCGAAGAAGGTTAATTGCCGCTTTCGCAGTGAGTACAGTGTCTCCATATTGCTATAACCATATGGTTATTCACTACTGCTGACCCTAAAAAAATATTCTATTTCGAATCGTTTTACCGCCCGGGCGGTTAGTAAATGCCACTTATCTCATTCACAGAAATGTGATCCGATTACTCTGTTGGCCATATTCTACACCAAACAGTTAATAAATAATAAAATTTTATAATTTTGAAACATTATTGCACGGAGTATTTAGCCATTCTAAATTCTATTGAAATTTTCTATCTGCAAAAAAAAAGAAGAAATTAAAAAATTAATAAAACCTAAAACGGTATTAATATTTTAAGCTAGTCAGTCGAAGCTGACCCACCTTGTATGTGTAAATGGACCTTTAGTGTTCACCAATATTGAATTTGATTCTTCCGTATCATTTTATGTTTATGAAAATTTGACTAAAACTAAGTAATATGAACATTTTTTATGAGGCAAATAAATTCGAAAAGATAACAAACTTTTTGCAGTATTTACACTAAGCGGCCGCGTTTTTGTCAAATACAAGGAAAATGATACTATAGGAAAGCAAATCGACAGCGTTGAGCATCTTCATGAGACACTTGGTATCAAACATACATTTCGTAACGTTAACACCGAAACTGATGAAAATGATAAACAAGCAGAAGGATGGAATTAGAATTTGTCATATCAATGCACAAAGCCTCAACAGCAAAATAGATTAATTCCGGTTTATTTTTGAAGATTCAAAGATTGACATTGTTTGTGTTTCAGAAACATGGTTTCGATCTACTACCTATGATGCAATTTGCGAGGCTAATGAATATAAAATTGTCCGGGCTGGCAGTTTATATAAGAGAGGGAATAGTTTGTAATTTGCTTTGCAAATCTGGTGCTGAAGAAAGCATATTTTTCTCGAAGTGGTTTTTGAATCAAAAAGGTTATTTATCACTTGATAGTTGATCTTTAGATATGTCATGCTTCCTTACGCCTGGTTTTCACTGTATCAATTTCACTAACAAAAACAACTGACAACATTTGACCATGTATCAAAAGCGTTTTCACTACTGTCATTATTTGACGCAAAACCGATAAAGTAGTCTCTGTCAAAAATTTACATTAAATTTTGCCTAAGTTGTTTGACATGTTGTTTTCATCTCTAATATCAAATACGAATTGTCTTGTTTTGACAGCTAAAAAATCTTAGAAAATGAATGTAAGTGAACTGTGAATTGAAGTGAACAAAAAAAAAGATATTATGACAAGTGCTACAATTTGCTTAATTACAGCACGAAAGGCTTCTAAAATAAAAAATAAATAAGAAAAAGAAGAAAAAATTGTGGATAAAGCTTGGACTGAGGCAGAGAACCACAAGCGGATTTTATGCTACACTGCGCAGTAGGCTGGCGCTGAAGGATCGTGTCTTTGTACTCTTTGGACAAAAAATTCCAAGAGTCTTCTCTTATTTCCAACTCCTCATTAAGCTTCTGTGTTTGCACAAGTGTACAATTAACTTGCATTTTGCGCACCTGCGTTTTGGTAGCACTGGCCATAGGCGTTTGTCTGTGCTTGGAGCTACTGAATCACCGTCCAACATCCCAACTATATTATTATAGAATATTGTTTAACATTCTCGAAAACTGAAATATAATATATATTTTTCCAAAAATTTTCCACTTTTCCTTTTATGGCGCTTTCGATTAAAACAGCTGATCGGCTGTCAAACGTAAAAAAATTGGCCAACATATTGGCAAATTCTTCGTTGTCAAATCAATTTCGGACTGTTTTCACTAGAATGGTATTTGACACAAAAATACCCGTTTTCATTATACTGACATTTGACATTGAAATTTACTTAGTGAAAACCATGGTTGAATTACGCTGGTTGCAGCGATAACAAATGCTGCTTCTTCTTATTACTTTTTAACTACGAAAAAATCAGTGACCAAAACAAAACAAAAATTGACAATGAATGAAAAATATAAAAATTTTTAATTGTTTGAACAAATGTCATTTTCATGTTAAATTTAAATGGTTTATCTACAATAGTTATGGAGCAACCAATGCATGTGATCACAGCTGGCGCTGCCGGACATTCAGCTTATTGGACGTGGTGAAGTAATACAATGGCATATGTTTGTCTTCACATAGGGTAATCATTCT
This sequence comes from Calliopum simillimum, assembly GCA_951812925.1. Taxonomy (NCBI): domain Eukaryota; kingdom Metazoa; phylum Arthropoda; class Insecta; order Diptera; family Lauxaniidae; genus Calliopum; species Calliopum simillimum. Next base: position 8,620,054 of record OX638373.1, on the reverse strand, counting down.
ACAGCTTCCGGATGCCTAATTGGTTATTTTGCTGTAACTCCCGAGAGGGCATAAAGATTCAAAATTAATCATCTTTGGGATTTTCTGCTACCTAAATGCCATTTCAAGTTCATTTATTTATAGCATTTTTATTTTGGAATTAAGTATTGAAGTTAGTTTATTGACTGTTTTTTTATTGCTTGTATAGTACTAATGAAAGTACCAACGCGCTTTTTCTAAATTGAAGTATGATAATTTTATATTGAACTAATTAAACAGTCATTTTTGCAATTTTTCAACAACAGACGAAAGCAAGTGTTAACATGGAAATTGATTACATATGTTTCGGCTACTTCCACATACATATTTATATATTTTCATATATAAACATGTATATAGCCTCATCAGATCAGTTTTTAGTTAAATCTTGCCAGAAACCGTACTCGAACCCGTGACTCCGGTTTTCTAATGAAAGAGAACGCGGTGCTTAAGCGATTGTGCTATAGGCCACGAGTAAACTCTCTGAGCAGGATCGCCATTATGCATAACTCATAAGGCTCACTAGCGCCGTCTGTTGTGAAAAATTGCCAAATTGTTAGTTGGTAACACACTCTGGTTTTGAGACATGCTACGCTAGCTACAATTAAAACCTACAAGGGCGGATTTGTTTTCCACATACAATGCAGACTCTCGAAATTACGAGAATTTTAATGATAGATAGGCAGGTTCCCCTAGATAAATTATGAAGTTAGTTTATTGACTGTTTTTTTATTGCTTGTATA